>NW_006495933.1:1482528-1518057 GCF_000471905.2 Amborella trichopoda | reverse complement strand
TAAAATCTAGTCTAATTGATGATAATTACAATTTAATTGAATTAAAATAAGATCTAAAAATTGGTACTAATTTACAGTTTTGCCCCTGCCCAACAATACATAAAATTTCAAAACGGTCCTTGCTACTGCCTTAAAATGTGTGTGATCTTCCAAGGTTAATTCAAGATTGCTCCAGTGCCTATTTGGACGAAAGATGAGTACTTTATCATTGGGCTCAACATGACGACCGATTTGATACCAACTTCGAGCCACGGATTGCATTTTTAAGCCACGATCATGCAACTTGAAATTTGTCTGAATCTTGGAAACTTCTGATCGATAATGTGCTTGTTTCTTTTCTTCTTTTTTTTTTCTTTGATTTCTTTGCTGATTTGCACTGAGTATGCTGTCATGATCGCGTTGCAACAAATGCAGTTTGACTTCGTGGCCGAACGAAGATTTCGTCGTCTTAGGTTTTTGGCTGGATCTTAAAATCCAGCAGCCAGAATCCAACCGTTCATCATACACGAGGTTTGGACCAGACATAGCCTCAGACCTTATGTACATGATGCAATTGTTTTCACATCAATTGGGTTCGCGAGTGCCGCGATATGATCGCTCAAGTGGGTTGTGCTACTGTTGACTTTCCTGCAACTGTCTTCACGAATTGCCAACTTCTCTCTAGATTTTCTCCTACTCGGGCATCATCACGAGTCGTGCCACATATCAAAATGCACGTCTTGACGAGATGAACAAACTCACAAAATTTGAGCGTGATTTGACTCAAGATGAGTGAGATATGAGACTTCAAACTTGCTGCTCATGACTATAAGAACCAGTCTCCTTTAACGGAGATTGGTGTAGGGAGACTGCAAGGGAAGAGCGTGCGACCAACCCCTTTTTAATGTTTCACGCATAACTTTATCCTGGAACGTTCGTTTAAATCGGTCGGTGGTCCCACAGTCATTTGACACACCGAAAATGGAGTTCTTATTACGGGGTCCATTTTAGGGTGCTAAAGGCAGATTTCTCCTAAATTGTTCTTTGTCTGCACTACCTTAAACATGTCGGATTGCGACAAAATTTGGTTGGTGGCCTTTTAAAGTCCTTAGGAAGATTCTAACTTGTTATCGGGTAATTCTGAGACTGTCAAAAGTTACACTATATGTCAGGGCTTTATTGACCGGCTTCTCTTTTATTCTGCATCAGGGACCCAAGGTGCTGAAAAATGTCTTCAAACTGCTTGCCCCACCGAATGTTGTGTTTTGAGAGAAGCGAGAATGACAACATTCGAGAAATGTCCTCAGCTTTGTTACTTTTTTCTTCCTAGCCACAGAACCACGTGAGCGTCGAGGAGATATCCACGAAATACTACAACTAAGGTGCTCAGACATTTGGATGAAATGTACAGGTCCATCCTTGAACACTTTTGGGGGAGAAGATACCTGAGGGATCCTATCAAAATCCTCACCCTCGCATGGACTGTTTACGATTTGGACAGCTGAGGATTTTGTACAGACCTCACTGGTTAGAATTAGGCCCGTCTAGCGGTCAAGTGCCATGCTTGAGGGCATTTTTCCCATTTAGCCTGGGTTTCTTTGTTTTCTTGTTTGTTTTGGATGTCTGATAAAGGGGCTTCTATTAGCAACCGTCTGCTTTTTGCACCAGATTTTCCTTGCTGGGCAGGGTAACTCATTTTGTTGAGGTGACCAGCTATGGGAACAACCCTACTTGCTGCTAGCAGTTTCAACAATCAGGATATCTCTTATTCCTCCTAGGCAACCCCTGGGGGCTCAATTCTGTTGCTGCATAACAGGTCTAAGGTCTAGCTGACTTGGCTTTCTTAGGAAACCTTCAGCATCTTGGAGTGTGTTAGTGATCTCCTGGAATGGTACCCTTCTTCATGAGACATGTCTTGCCTTCTTGGTGAGTCTTCTGTCCTTCAAGTCCTTTTGCAAAAAGACCCAGGCTGTGGGAATATTTTCTTGATGCTCATCTTTTTGGGTCCTGGTATCAAGGCATTCTGGTACCAAGGATTTTTCTTTTGAATGTTAGCTGAAGCCGCCCATGAGAGGTGCGCTGCATCAACCACCTCATTGATCCAAACACCCTTTGCGGGTTTTCACTTTGACTTGGGAAGCGGTGCCGTAGAGACGGTTTTCACCAACCTCCTTCTATTCGAGGCTCTTTTACCCATGACCTTACGGTCATATCCACCCTTATGGTGAAGTAGGGATCTCCTTGCTGGATCTTTATTTCATCAGCAGCCTTCCGCTGATCGAAGCAATGTATGATGAGTTCGTGCCTCAGAACTCAATCATCTTTGGTGATTCTCGCTTAGGAGGAGAGGAACCACTTGCTAGTCTTCAGAAGATCATTGAGATTTACCAGCTGCTTTTCTCGAAATCCAGCAATGGTCGTGTGACCATTATCGAATGGCTGAAATTCTTTGCAGGGATTACCCCGAGGAAGCTGGTCCAGTTATTTCGAGAGGGAAAGGGGAAGGAGTTTTGAAGGGGACGCCTCCAATTTACCAATCAGAGACCACCTGTGATGACTATGTCTTCTTGGTCGTGTACCTAGCCTTGTTACGATACAAGTTCATGCTTCTTGGAGGAGCCGATACAATTTTTCCAAGCACATTCTATGTGGGAAGCAACATGGCGAGGTGGTGTCAGTATGCCCTTGCATAACCAGTCCTTTACAACATAAATCATGGTTTAGGAGCCATCTCGAGGGGGAAGGCCTACAAAGGCAAGGAAGGGGGTAATGGCCTTGTCGGAGGCGAAGCTTTTCCTGGGGACTTCAAGACACCATTCCCCATCCACTACGTGTATGGGTGACTATGGCCTTATTTCCCTACCACTTATGTCAGATGTCCAGGGGCGAGGGAGAAAATGCGCTCCTTCTTGATGAGTATTGTTGGGCTGAAGGCTATCTTTCACAACCCGGGGGATGCACAGAAGTTGTGTGAGAATGATTTCTTCAGTATGCGTCGGGTCACTTTTCCAGTTGGGAGCAATACTAATCGGGCATTTATTGATGAATTGGACAAGGAGCTGGATGGTGCACCAACAACCATCAAGGAGCTCATGTTTATTTTGAGCATCAAAGGTAGGGTTTTGGCCTATGGTACCCCATAGAGTGCCAAACTTGAAGGGTACTTCCACCTTCGTTTTGCTCGTCAGCACGGGCTAGATCAGAGTTACCCCTTCTCTGTGTTCTGCAAAAAACATCATGACAAAGTAAACATAGGGAAGAAGGAAGAGCTCGGGACTCTTCGAAAATCATGGCGGCCAGAGCATATTGGCACTACATGGTCCAAATGTTTAGAGATGACGGAGGTTAACAAGTACGTGATACCCCAATTTTGCATAAGGGTCTGGGCGACTGAGGCCTATGTATGCTAGTGGAGGATTACTAGCCGGGGATACTGGGAAGCTGATCACCCTTGGAAAAGGGAGAACTACATTTGGCACCAAGATACCAGGCAAAGGAGAATCATCAACACTACGCCTCTTGGCGAGGTCTTTGACTTGGGCTACCCCTAGAATTCGTAGGTTCTTGAGATACTCGGAGGGATAGCAGTAGACGAATCCCCACCGCAGCTTCTTGCCATGGAGAAGAAGACGAGGAGCCTCTTTGACAACCTCGCCTCTATCTTTCAATGGAGGGAGGGTTCGAAAGGTCCCTGGTCATGAAGGGTGCCCAATTCTTCCTAGCCACAAGACCACGTGAGCGTCGAGGAGATATCCATGAAATGCTACAACTAGGGTGCTCAGTCATTTGGATGAAATGTACAAGTCCATCCTTGAACACTTTTGGGGGAGAAGATACCTTTGAGGGATTCTATCAAAGTCCTCACCATCGCATGGACTGTTTGCGATTTGGACAGCGGAGGATTTTGTACAGACCTCACTGGTTAGAATTAAGCCCGTCTAGCGGTCAAGTGCCACGCTTGAGGGCATTTTTCCCATTTAGTCTGGGTTTCTTTGTTTTCTTGTTTGTTTTGAATGTCTGATAAAGGGGCTTCTATTGGCGACTGTCTGCTTTTTGCACCAGATTTTCCTTGCAGGGCAGGGTAACTCATTTTTTTGAGGTTACCAGCTATGGGAACGACCCTACTTGCTACTAGCAGTTTTGACAATCAGGATATCTCTTATTCGTCCTAGGCGACCCCTGGGGGCTCAATCCTGTTGCTACATAACAAGTCTAAGGTCTAGCTGACTTGACTTTCTTAGGAAACCTTCAGCATCTTGGAGTGTGTTAGTGATCTCCTGGAATGGTACTCTTCTTCATGAGACATGTCTTGCCTTCTTGGCGAGTCTTCTGTCCTTCAAGTCCTTTTGCAAATGGACCCGGTTTGTGGGAATATTTTCTTAATGCTCATCTTTTTGGGTCCTGGTATCAAGGCATTCTGACACCAGGGATTTTTCTTTTGAATGTTGGCTGAAGCCGCCCATGAGAGGTGCGCTGCATCAACCTGCTAATTGATCCAAACGCCCTTTGCTGGTTTTCACTTAGACTTGGGAAGCGGTGCCGTAGAGAAGGTTTTCATCAACCTCCTTTTATTCGTGGCTCTTTTACCCATGACCTTACGATCACATCCACCCTTTTGGTGAAGTAGGGATCTCCTTGCTGGATCTTTATTTCATCAGCAACCTTCCGCTGATCGAATCAATGTATGATGAGTTCGTGCCTCAGAACTCAATCATCTTTGGTGGTTCTCGCTTAGGAGGAGAGGAACCACCTGCTAGTCTTCAGAAGATCATTGAGATTTACCAGCTGCTTTTCTCGAAATCCAGCAATGGTCGCGTGACCTTTACCGAATGGCTGAAATTCTTTTGTGGGGATTACCGCGAGGAAGCTGGTCCAGTTATTTCAAGTAGGAAAGGGCAAAGAGTTGTGAAGGGGACGCCTCCAATTTACCAATCCGAGACCGGTGATGGCTGTGTCTTCTTGGTCATGTACCTAGCCTTGTTACTATACAAGTTCGTGCTTCTTGGAGGAGCCGATACAATTTGTCCAGGCACATTCTATGTGGCAAGCAACATGGCGAGGCGGTGTCAGTATGCCCTTACACAATCAGTCCTTTACAACATCTATCATGGATTGGGAGCCATCTCGAGGGGGAAGGCCTACAAAGGCAAGGAAGGGGGTAATGGCCTCTTCGGAGGCGAAGCTTTTCTTGGGGACTTCAAGACACCATTCCCCATCCACTACGTGTATGGGTGACTATGGGCTTATTTCCCTACCACTTATGTCAGAAGTCCAGGGGCGAGGGAGAAAATGCGCTCCTTCTTGATGAGTATTGTCGGGCTGAAGGCTATCTTTCACAACCCGGGGGATGCACAGAAGTTGTGTGAGAATGATTTCTTCAGTATGCGTCGGGTCACTTTTCTTGTTGGGGGCAATACTGATCGGGCATTTATTGATGAACTGGACAAGGAGCTTGATGGTGCACCAACAACCATCAAGGAGCTCATGTTTATTATGAGCGTCAGAGGCAAGGTTTTGGCCTATGGTACCCTATAGAGTGCCAAACTTGAAGGGTACTTCCCCCTTCGTTTTGCTCGTCAGCACGGGCTAGATCAGAGTTGCCCCTTCCATGTGTTTTGCAAAAAGCATCATGACAAAGTAAACATAGGGAAGAAAGAAGAGCTCGAGACTCTTCGAAAATCATGGTGGCCAGAGCATATTGGCACTACATGGTCCACATGTTTAGAGATGACGAAGGTTAACATGTACGTGATACCCCACTTTGACATAAGGGTCCGGGCGACTGAGGCCTATGTATGCTAGTGGAGGATTACCAGCCGGGGATACTGGGACGCTAATCACCCCTGGAAAGGGGAGAACTACAATTGGCACCAAGATACCAAGCAAAGGAGAATCATCAACATTGCCCCTCTTGGCGAGGTCTTTGACTTGGGCTACCCCTAGAATTCGTAAATTCTTGAGATACTCGGAGGGATAGCAATAGACGACTCCTCACCGCAGCTTCTTGCCATGGAGAAGAAGACGAGGAGCCTCTTTGACAACCTCGCCTCTATCTTTCAATGGAGGGAGGGTTCGAAAGGTCCTTAGTCATGAAGGGTGCCCAATTCAAGACTTGAACGCACTGATAGGGAGCGGCTCGCACAATACTCTTGCTGCAGGCTCTTCTCAAGAGGGGAGTTCTTAGGCGGCTCCTTCTCCAGCAGGAGGGAAGAAAAGGAAGTGCTCTGCTCCTATCAGCACTTGTTCACTACCTCGGGCTGTCAAACCTTCTCGACGACATTGGGGTGCAAAACTTCCAGTCATTTTAGAATCAAGAGGTAGCTCTTCATCTTCTGCCCTCTCTGGTTCATTTGCTACCCCTTTCGAGTCACCCTCTTCCATTTTTGCATCATCTTCTGCTTCCCCTGAACTATTTTCTACCTCTTCCAAAACTGAGTTAGATGAATCTGGCTTCTCTAAGCCTATTGCCATCGCTTCTGATCGAGAGGAGATGCCTTTAAGTCCAAGGGAGATTGCTGAGTCAGATCCAGTTCCAATGGAGATCGATGGCTCTGAAGGCCCTGCAGTTATTTTTCAAGGAGAGGAACCTGACACTGACATGACCTCTGGCCCTCAGGAGGTTGCTGCACTGACTAAGACAAGGACTGCGGTCATGGACAGTGAGGGCCCAAGCATCTTTCAGGAGGAGAGGCCTATGGTTAGTGAGGCACTTGAGCATCAAGAGGCTGCTGCCCCAGGGTGCGCAGGCCATGAATATGAGGGGCTTGAGCTTTTTGTGGCAAAGGTTTTGGCTGTGGGGGATGCAGACCAAGTAGAAGGGGGTCGTGGCTGAAGTAGTGGTCCTAGGAGATGAGTACTAAAGGGGAAAGGTGGGCTCTAGACTTGCCAAGGCTGAGGTGGCAGTTTAGGAAGGTGAAGAACAAGGAATAGATGCTGACCTTGAACTTATCGAGGCCACGCCAGACAGTGAGAGAAAAGGGGAAGATGTTGTTTTGGAAAACGTTGAGATCGGAGTAATGGCCTCAGTAGGTGAAGGTCAAGTTGAGGAGGCTGACGCTGAGGAGATAAATGCTGAGGGGATAGAGCAACCTGAGACCGGGCACTCTTCGAATCCGAGGAGCCTGAGGCTTTAGGCTTTGCAGTTGCTCCAAAAGAGCTAGTGACTCACATGGCTATCATTCCTTTGAGCCCGACCCTCGAAATCGGAGCTCTTTCCATAATGGCGGACCCAGCAGTACCGCCCAGACCTAATTTCAGCGGGGTATCCGACATGATTGCGTACATGCTCCTTGCAGGTCTTCAGCATTTAAGGGAGCTGCCTCTCATTGAGCTGGGTGAGGCACTGGCCAAACTCAAGGATTTTGCCCTTGCGACCACTGCTTTGGGGAACACGTAAGAAGTCCTCTCTCGTTTTGATGCTACTTTAAATGAATTGGAGAATTGGAGATTGGGAAGGTTGCATCAAGAGGGAGAAACCAGTAGGCTGGCTTCCTTGGAGGCGTCGATCACATGTCGTCGTGAGGGAATAGATTGCATTGCATAGAAGAAGGCTGGTGTGGTTGCTCATCAACTCGATATCAAGATGGAAGGAAGAGCTTGTTTTAACAGGATGATAGCCATAACGATGGAGATGCGGAGGTGAGGAGCGAATTTGATGATCTTGAGAGGGAGATGAATCAGAGGAAGGCCTTGGATGCGTCTTTGCTTGAGGATCTATTAGAGCTCATTTGCACCATCGAGTCGGTTACTGCCTCCGTGGAATAGAAGGCTCAAATGGTGGTTGAACTGAAGGAGTGTATTCAGCATGCCGAGGCTTCTTCTGTAGCATCCAGTGCAGAGATCAATAAGATAATTCATCATTTTTTAGAGTGTCCTTTCTTTGCTTTTTCTTTTTCTATATGCCGAAACTTGTAAAAATTTTGAATTCATGAATGACATGCCTCTTTTTCTCCTCTAGCTCATTTTGATGCATGATTTCATTCTTCTTTTGCTCTATTGCACTTCATTTGCATCTTTTGGGCTTGACGACCTCTCAAAATGCTCATTATCTCAAGTGCATAGGACATAATACGCTATGCCTTGCTTCGTCTTACAACAAGTTGTTGTGGCTTCAATGACCTCGAATGAGGGAGCAATTACTTCTTCTCCCCTTAAGGTTTTATTGGATAAGCGTTCATAATTCATTTTTCTCATTATTTGATGAGCCTGCTCACTATAAATAGTCCAATCAGGAGGGGCTTTGGCTTCCATTCGTGGTGCATTTACTTCAAGCTTGTCACAGCTCTTGGTCTCAGGCACGAACTCCTTCAGATGTTTTGAAGCGATACACATAACCTCCAATTGGCTCTAGAGATTGTGAACTTCGCTTCATAACTCTGCTAGGGGATCCTGCTCTTGAGGGTGAGAAGGTTGTCCTCTCTCAGACTACTCTCCTCCCACAAAATTAGGGAAGCGCAAAACATGTGGCTGACTGCTGGTCTGAACTAACCCTGGTGTGGGATGAGGAGCATCCTCTTTCTTATAGCAACCAGGGTTTGGAGGACCTTCCGCAGTGGCTGGCGTGCCATTCTACTTTCAAGAGTGCAATAGGGACATGCAAGACTTTTTGAAGGTCCGGCGTGTAGATGACCTTTGGAGCCGGGAATTCTATCCCCATGACTTCCTCAATCTCAGGAATGACCTCTGGTTCATCTTCTTGCAAAGGTGGCTCTTGACTAGAAGTAGAGGGGCATCTTTAAGCGAAGATGGAGTTTCTTCAGGGGTAATGAATGGCATGCTAGGATGAAGGGGAGTCAGAGGGAGAATTTTGTCTTGTCATTCCTCTTCTTTGAACATGTTCATCAGTGTTCGCCCGATGTCCTCAACTTCTTCATGAGGCCAAGGCTTTGTCTTTCTCACAGACTTCTGATCACCATGATTTGGCTTTTAGGGTGACATCGAATCTGTGAAGTAATACTTGGCATCAGCATAGTGAGCTTCGGCTACAGGAAATAGTCTTTTATCGGCATAGACCATATACTGTCTCCCATCTCGACTATACTTGAAGCACTGGTGCAATGTGGATGAAACCACCCCTTGGTCATGGAGCCAAGGGCGGCTGAGAAGGATGTTGTAGGATGTGTCAGTGTAGATTACATGAAATTGAGTGTAATCGCTTAATTCACCGATCTTGAGAAAAAGGAGGACCGTGTTAGTCGTCTTCTCTTCTGACTGGTTGAACCCCTGAGCTGTGATATGACTCGGAGTAAGGTCTTCAGACCCTAATCCCAATCGCGTAAGAATTCTCCTTGGGATGAGGTTGGCTACTGACCCTCCATCCAGCATAACCCAGTTGATGAGGCATGCATGTAATTCACCAGTCACGAAGAGAGGGTGATTGTGAAATTTTTCTCCTAATTGCATATCATCCTCTAAGAAGGTTATGGCCATACATCCACTTAAGATTGCCTCAATTGGTCGGTCTCACACCTCTGGATTCGAAAGAGCCTGAACCATAGCCATACGATAATCCCTTGAAAGCATGAGAGTATCATAGATGCTGAGAAGGGCTGGAAGCTTCCTCAAGTATCCTATCACATCATATTTCACCTTTTCCTCGTCAGCATTTTGTGCTCCTGGTCCTACCATTGGTTTGGGCGGTATAGTAGCTTGAGGAACAAGTTTGGGTGGAGGAGGTTTATTTTGAGTTGCTGGCTGGCTTGGTTGCGCAACTGGCTTGGTTTGGGTAGTAGAAGTTTGTTTAAGTGGAACGAAGGTTTGAGGTTGACGCTTAGGAGGTGGTTGGGTATATAGGACCAGAGGCATCCTAGAGAATTGGAGGATATGTGGATTGTTTGGCGTATTTGGGGGAGGAAGGAGCCCAGGGAGCTTGAGGATGAGTAAAGTTTCGAGGTATTTGGGTGAGGGAGAAGTGATGGACCAGGAAACTTCAAGATGCCTGGCTTCTGAGGTGGAGGCTGTAGCATTTTCCCCGTGCTGGGTGATGCTTCTAAGATTTACACCATGTGACAGACTTCCTGAGAATAGAAGTTATGCCCTCTTGATTCTCTCAGCCTCTACTCAAGGTCGGGCTCAGGAGGCCATTGGGATTTCTTCGACTTTGACTTCATGTGCTTCTTTGTGGAAGAAGATGGATATGACTTGGTTCGAGCCACCAAGACGTCAGCAACTATTAACAATCCAGCCGCCTGGGCTAGCGTCATTCTCGGGTGCCTCCGGTGTGTCATGCTTATATTGGTTCCCTCAAGTCCTTTGTGAAGGGCCTCAAAGTCTTGACATTCTCGGGTTGTACCTACAAGAGACATAGAAGAGAAGGAGGGAGAAGAAGAAGAGCAAGAAGAAGAAGATGGGTTAGTAAGTGAGGGAATTTTAAGGTCATTTCCCTCATCAGACTGATTTGGGAAGCTTTTTACATACCACCAGAGTTGGACGTTGCAAGGAGTCTTTTAGGTCTTTCCTCTGCTTAGACCTTTAGGGGGTGCTTTTAATGTTGTCACCCTCATTGGATGTGCCCTGAGTAGAAGATGGCTCAAGGATATCCTCTTAATGAGATGAGGAAGGAAGGATCATTACGCCAGGGATGAAGTCTTGTAAGGTGGGCAATGGAGGAAGAGGCCTAAGAAATTCATGCTCAATGGGTGGTTTAGCAGTCTTGTTTCTCCGGCGAGCATCCCTTGGCGCCCGTCTTCTCTTGGTTTTCATTGGAATTGCTTGATTCGTCTAGCTAGGTTTGTGAACAACCCTAGCTTGACGAATTGCTTCTCACTTTAAGGACTGAGTCTGCTCCGCCCGTGGTGGACTATCCATGGCAGGGAAGTTGAGGGTTCAGCAGAATCTGAATCATCATTACCCAGGTCTTGTGTCCGGAGGCCCTCTGGCACCGATGGAGCAGTTACTTGAGGATCTCCTTCTTGAACGTTACAAGCTTCTTGGCATCCCTGCATTTTCTTTACGATTATGTTGTGGAAACTGGAGCACTCGCTTAGGTCGTGGCCCCATATCTGATGGTACAGGCACCAGTGGTTCTCAGTTGCCTGAAGAAGGCATCGGTGTTGCCTTGCCAGCTTTGGTGTGATGAGGCCTTCTTGAAGCATCATGACGAACAAGGCGCAAAGAAGATCGGGCACTTCATCTTCCTCTTGGACTGTCACTGCGTGGGAAGCTTCTGCTGGCCTGAACGCCTTCTTTAGCTCTTCGAGCTTTATCTGACCCTTTTGGATCAGGGCTTCGATGATGTCTTTTAATGTGTAGCATTCCTCTGTGGGGTGGTTTATCCTCCGATGATATGCATAGTAATTCGCATGGGTGCCAAGTCTAGCTTGATCAGGAAACTTGCTCTCAAGCTACTCGATCATTTTCTGTTCTAGTAATAATCAGAGTAATGCAGGAACCCAATCGTTTTCAAAAGGGTAGACTTTGTTCTTATGTCTTGCCCAATAATCATCTCGATTAAGGTTCACAGGTGGGGGTACCCAGTTGTATGACTGTTGTTGTTTGCTTGTCTGAGGCGGTTTCGTTGTACTTACCCCTTTGGAGAGGTCCAAAGTTTGGGAGGTAGAATTCATTAGATCACTGACTGTGACGGTTGCGCTGATTACCCCTTTTTGTTGATTTTCCCAAGCGTTGGTCTAAGAACTACCATTGCCCTGGTTGTTTCCCGTGCTCGTAAACTGTTGTCTTCATCCGCCATGGGAGCATGACAGGCTTTCTATGAGCACTGACTTAGAGATTAGCTCTGACATGGAGGTTGGATTGGAGGCCTCAACATGTAGAGCAATCGCAAGTCGTATGTTTCGCACACATGTATGGACTGCTTCCTTCTCAGGCATGGGATTAGGATGGCAAGCAGCTAAATCCCTCCATCTTGTTATAAATTGATCCATGGGTTCGTTAGGTTCCTTGGTCAAGGTGAGAAGCTCGCTTGTTTGGACCTCTCTTTCGACCTCATAGAATTGTTGGTGGAACAGTTTCTCCATTTCCTCCCAAGTATGTACTGAATTGGGGGAAGCCGAGCATACCATTGAAAGGCCGGGCCATCAATTCAACAAACTGACAAAGAAGGTGTCTCCCATCAGCCGCTCTCTCTTGACATGTCGCTTGAAAATGCGCAATATGTTGGTGTGGGGACGTTGTACCATCAAACAGGGGAAGCTTCCCTTTTTGTAGTGCTACGAAAATGGAACCTGATCGATGTAAGAGAGGTACGGCTTTTGGAAAAGCGTTGTACCCTGTATACCTGAGATTATCTGTTCTTCAGACTATGGCTTACCATGGCATCGATGTCTTCCTGTGAGATGGGATGAGGGACGGAATTGTCATGTGAGGTAGGAGGAGGAAGCTGCCTTGGAGCTGCATCATCCGAGTGATGGGAGTCGGCCTCATGATGGGATACAATGATTGGGGACAACATGCTTTCCATGCAATCAATCTTCTCCATCATCGCTCACATCATCTATTCAAACCTGTCCATGCATTCTTCCTAGTTGTCATTAGGTTTAGTCACAACCATAACACTAACCATTTTCTCAAAGAGGTCAATCTTAAGTGCAGTTGAACGCTTCCAAGCTTGGCGAGTCACGCACGACAGATAAGTTAGCAAGGGATCAACATGCCTAGACTTGACTCGAGTTTTATAGGCCGATTGCATGAGAACAGGTTCTTGACGGTCTTAGGACCACGGCTACTGGGTGGTCGGATCATCTTCTACAACGCTGACAACTGTGTAGGATACTCACACCTCCTCTTCGGGTTCCGAGATTCAAAGAGGATAGAAGGGGTTATGGTGAAGAGGGTCATCAAAATTGGGTGCCCCAACTATCTTAGTGGCTTCACTGGTCAGGATTTGCAGACCCCCGTCATGCTTACCTTTGAGGCTTTGATGGACCTCATGCCAGAACTGCGATCGGGATCGTTGCTGGTCGGCCCTTCTTGCACAAGAGAGAGCCATCTCCATTAGGTGAAGCAATGGGTGTGGACTAGGTACTAGGGTCAACCTGGGTCGGGGAGGATGAAGGACTTGATCTCCCATCAAGTCTTTGCCTCGAGCTCTATGGGCTACACAGACGTGACCGAGCTGATGGGGTTGGCTCAAGATGGTACACTTGGGGAAGGTCTTCGAGTATCAGGGCTGGACGTGCTTGCTCGAAAGAGAAGGGGCAGGTAGGGGAAGGACCGACTCATCGCGGCATCTGAGTCGGGAAAGAGGAAAGGCCTATGAAGGCGCCGCGTGTGCACCTCTTGAAGAAGGATAGCGGGTGACTTGGGGGTCAGCTCAGGCTCAAACAGGTGGTCTGGCCTTAGGAGGCCGCGAACCATGAGCACGTGTCTATAACCAAACAGGAGGGAGCCTACCCCTTACAGGGTGCACTAGTGTGTTCTCAGAGGGAAGACGAGGGGATCGTCTTTTGTGCACTTGGGTTGGCACAGCGACAGCATTGCCTTGAGTGGTGGGATGCACATGTGTAACGTGTACAGGACCTGGCCTGAGGAGGCGTAATCTTGGACACTGACTCGAGGTATCATAAGGGTTGCCCCAAGGTGTGGCTCGAGTAGATGACCCACGAGCCATAGAGTGTGTGCGAGAGGTGGAGGCCCCAAGGTCTTTGCCTAAATGTGTTGAGCCTCTAAGCATAGAGACCCGAGATGGTGCAGGAATGTGGGGGGTAGCCTTGCGGTGACCCACATAAGCAACGACAACTTCCTTGCCTTTTGCAGAAAGGGACTGGGCAGCATTTAGGTATTCCTCGACAATATAATCCGCAAGTGACTTGCTGGTGAGGTGGTGCATGCTGTGAGTGGCAGTAAACATGCTACCGATGCAGAGTGCTTGGTGGAGGTTACACCAGAGCTAGGAGATGGGGAGTTAGGGACCTTTAAGTCCCTCCTCACACCTATCCAGGTTAAGACTTGAGAATTAGACACTAGGTCTTTGCTCAAAAGAAAGGTTGAGAACGAAGTTCGAGGAACTTGCTTTTGGGGAAAACATGCGAATGCAGGGATGAGAAAATCCTCGATTCCGATAAATGGGTTAAGAAACCCGAAAGCCATGTGTATGCAGAAAAATAAAAAACAAAGGAGAGACTAGCTAAACAAGGACGATCAGACTAAGGGGTAGTAAGTCCCTAGTGGAGTCACCAAGCTGGTTAGGTGCCTCGATCTCGCCCTCCGGGTTGGGTTGACCTAGTGGCATGTGTCTCAGGTTTCAAGGGAACTAGGGACTTGAGACCTCTCTCTTCGGAACCTTGTTACGAAATAAAGGCAGGTATACCAACCGATCAGAGAGGATTTTTAATGTGAAGCAGGACATACCTCACCTGGGTCCGTGACTCACTCCGACTGACTCACGTGGGCACCCTCTTAGATCATATCGAAAAGCCCCCCAATGTCGAAAAGCCGCCCAATCCTACAACTTGTTCGGAATCACCTCCCTTGGCATGTACTCTCTTGTTTCTGCAATCACACACACACGGTTAATTTACAAGACAAGTGGGCTGAGGGACCCCACCTTGTCTTTGAGCAAAGGCACACAAGCATGCACATTCAAGGAAGAAAGGGAAGGAATGAGATGAAGATTAGGGTGATAATAGGAGAAGAGAGAAATAGAATAGAGAAAACAAAAGAGAATAAGGATAAATTTGACCAAGTAACTAGACTAATACAGCAGTTAAACCAGTTGGTGATTGACCTGGTGTGGTAGAAAGAAGGGCACGGTAACTTAGACCAACACGGTGGTAATACTACTCGACAACAAGATCAACACCAACCAGCCTGGCACAATGGCTAGCCTATCATAGCAGTAAGACGTGCATGGTAACTCAGACCGACATGGCAACAATACTGCTCAGTGCTAATCTTAGTCTCCCTTGGTCACATGAGAGAGGAAAAAGAAAGAAGAGAGAAAAGAAAGAGAGGGAGAAGAGACATTAGAAAAAGAGGGAAGGAGAAGAAAAGAGAGGAGAAAGAAGATGATAGATTATGAGAGAAGATAGAAAGAGAAAGAAGAAGAAGAGGGTAGAAGAAAGGAAAAGAGAGGAAGAGAAGAAGGTAGAGAAGAGAGAGGAAAGAAGAAAAGAAAATAAGCGAAAACGAAGAGAAAGGAGAGAGAAGAAAGAAGGAAGAGAGAGAAAGAGAGAGACGAGGGAAGAGAAACATGGATGGCGATGAGGCTCTACCGTCCATGACAGGGGAGAGAGAAAGGAAGGGAGGCATGGATGGCGATGAGGTTCTGCCATCCGTGATAGAGAGTAAGAAGAGAAAAGAAAGCATGGACGGCGATGGGGCTTCCACCATCCATGACAGAGGAGAGAGAAAGGAGAAAAAACATGGACGGCGATGTGGTTCCACCATCCATGACAGCGGAGAGAGAAAGGAGAAGAAAACATAGACGATGATGAGGTTTTGTTGTCCATGATAGAGGAGAGAGAAAGGAGAAGAAAACTTAGACGACGATGAAGTCCTGCTGTCCATGATAGAGGAGAGAGAAAGGAGAAGAAAACACAGACGACGATGGGATTCTATCACTCATGACAGAGGAGAGAGAAAGGAGAAGAAAACATGGATGACAATGGGGCTCCACCGTCCATGATAGAGGAGAGAGAAAGGAGAAGAAAACATGAACAGCGATGGGGTTCTGTCATCCATGATAGAGGAGAGAGAAAGGAGAAGAAAACGTAGACAGAGATAGGGTTCTGTCATCCATGACAAAGGAGAGAGCAAGGAGAAAAAAACATGGACGGTGATGTGGTTTTGCCGTCCATGATAAAGGGAAAGAGACAGGGAACTTGAACAGAGGCCCGATCTACCACTCAGGGTTAAGGCCCGACTCATTGTGTATGTTCTAGAAGATTAAGAGAAAAAATAGGATATCATGCTTGGCGATGGGCACCGCCATGCATGACTGGAGAGAAGAGAGAAAGGAAATATCGAAGAGAAAGAAAGACAGAGAGGAGAAAAAGAGTAGAGAGAAAGAAAGAGAAGATAAGAGGAGAGAGAAGAGAGGAGGAGAGAAAAGGAGAGTAAAGAGCAGGAGGGAGAAAGAGAGAGAAGAGAGAAAAAAAGAGAGAAGAGAGGAGGAGAGAGAAAGAGTGAGTGTTTGAACGTATTTTTCAGCACCTTGATCCCTGGTAGGACATAGGTCAATAAAGCCTACAAAACAATGAAAATTCTTGACAGTCTTAGAATGGCCTTAGCACTGATCAAGATCTTCATCATCACTTCAAAGGACCACTTGGCAAGTTTCATCATAATCAAACATGTCTAAGGCAGTAAACACAACAAAACAATTTCAGCAAAATCGGTCTCTAGCACCTTGAAATGAACCCCGTAACTAGATTTATACTTTTGGTGCATCAAAAAGCTATAGGACTACCACCATTAGATCCAACACAGTCAAAAACCTTTATGGGTCAAGTTTCGGCTTAATCGGGTACTCCAAGACAAAGTTATGGGTAAAAGACTAAAAAAGGGTAGGCCGCACACTATTCCCTTGTGGCCTCACTGCACCAAAATGCCATTAGAGGCGGTTGTTTCTACAGTCACGAGTAGTCACTTTCAGGGCCTATATCTCACTCGTTCCAAGTTGAATCGCTTCCAAATTTAGTGAACGTGTTCATCTCATCAAGACAAACAATTCGATATGTGGTACGTCCCGTGACGTCGCCCGAGCAAAGAGAAAAACTAAACACGGATTCGTGAAGGGAGTTGCTGAACATTCAGTAGTAGTACACCTCGTTTGAATAGCCAGATCACGACTCTCCCATACCCGATCGGCACGAAACCAATTGCATTATGTGCGTGAGGTCCGAGGCTATCTCTGGTCCGAACATCACGTACAATGAACGGTTGGATTTCACACATGAAGGCGTCAAAGTTGCTGTAAATTTCCACCGTCAGACTTTTAGATTCCGACCAAAAACTCAAGACAACAAAATGGACACAAAATCAAGCCACGTTCATTGCAACATGATCGTGACGGCATGCTCAGTGTGATTCAATGAAGAAATCACAAAGAAACATCAAGGAACGAGCACACAATCGATCCATAGTTTTCAAGATTCGTCCAAGATTCAAGTCTCATGATCATGCCTCAAAAACATGATTCATGGCTCGAAGTTGGTATCAAAATGATCGTCAAGCCGAGCTCTATAAGAAAACAATAATCTTTCGATCAAACGGACATCAAGATGACCTCAGGTCAGCCATGGAAGATCACGCAAGTTCTCCGGTAGAACCAAGGACTGTTTTGAAATTCCACACATTGTTAGGCAGGGGCAAAACAGCCATTTTTTACCCATTTTTAAATTTTCTTTAAAATCAATTATATTGTAATTATCTTCAATTTTCGCTCCTTTTTTGGCGTACAGCCATGTTTTAGCCCAACTCTATATAAACATGCAAAGCTAAATTGTAAAGGCCTTCGGGTCAATCTTTGATAATTCAATAAACTTTAGATTCCTTGCTTGATTTTGTGAGTACGTCTTGGAGATGGAGAGAGGAGAGAGAAGATTTGAGCAGGTAACTTTCTCTCTCTTCTACTCTTCTTTCTCTCTCTCCTTTCTCTCTCCTCTCTTCTCATCTTTATCTCTTTCTCTTTCTTCTTCTCATCTCTCTCCCCCTCTCTTTCTCTCTCTTCTCATATCTATATCTTTCTCTCTCCTTCTCTCTTTCTCTATCTTCTTTCTCTCTTCTCTTTTGATCTTTATCTCTCTCCTCTTCTCATCTCTATCTCTTTCTCTCTCCTCCTCTCTTTCTCTCTCCTCTCCTCTCTTCTCATCTCTATCTCCTTCTCTCTTTCTCTCTCCTTCTCTCTTATTCTCTCCTCTCTTCTCATCTCTATCTCCTTCTCATCTCTATCTCTTTCTCTCTCTTCTTCTCATCTCTATCTCCATCAATCCTCTTCTAATGCAAACGGTGAGGCCCAACGACGATTGGTTTTCTCCTTCCTTTGTCAGTCGAGAAACCTAGCATCAGTTGGTTTTCTCTCTTCTCTCCTTCTGTTTGTCAGTCGGTCAAGCCTAGCGTTGATTGGTCTTCTCTCTCTTCTTCTCTGGTAGTCCTGTCGTCTAGCCGTAATATTGTTGTGTCAGGGTTACTTGGCCCGCGTTATAGCCACGCTTGACTGACCATCATACCTAGATAGTCAGTGTTCGTAACGACGTCTAGTAGTAATCCTGTGAGCCGATCTTAATTACCGAGCTCATTTTACTATCACATCAGGCCAATTATCCATCAGCCTAGTCACCGCTCTGATCCTCTGGCTTAATCAAATTCTTCTCTCCCCCATCTTTGTTCTCTTCTTCTTTTTAAATGCACATGCTTGTGTACGTTCATCAAAGAGGAAACGGGTGAGGTCTGACCTACCTGTTTTATAACCTTTGCCATATATGTGTGTGAATGTAGAAAAGCAAAAAATGAGAAGAATACAAGCCAAGGGAGGTGATTCCGAATCAGTATTATTATTGGGGCACTTTTTTCGTGATCTAAGAGGGCGCCCACGTGAGTCAACCCGAGTAAGTCCCGAACCCACCTTTAAATTCCTCTCTCACCGGTTGGTAACACCTGCCCCCGTCTTCAAACAGAGTTCCCAGAGAGCGATCTCAAAAACATCATGGGTCTTCCCTCGATTCCCTCGATTCCTCAGCCATGGATAGTCTACCATGGCCGAAGCAGACTCAAGTCCTTAAAGTGAGAAGGAGTTCGCCAAGCTAGGGTTGTTCGCCAGCCCAATGAGATGAATCAAACATCCCCTCAGAAAACCAGAAAAAGATGGGCACCAAGAGCTACTTGTCGAAGAAACAAGACCGCTCAACCCACAATCGAGCAGGAATTTCTCAAGCCCCTTCTTCCACTACCAAATTTATTCGACTTCATCCCTAGCACGACCCTTCTTCCTTCTTCATCTTGTCAAAAAGACATCCCCGTGCCTTCTCTCACTCAACATACGTCCAATGAGGGTGACGAAGTTAAAAGCACTCCCCAACAGTCTAAGCAAGGGATAGACCTAAACGACCCCTGCACCCATCCATGCCTGGTGATGACGTAAAAGATGCCCAGATCAATCTAATGAGGGGAAGGACCTTAAAAGTCCCCCACCTTCTAACCCTTCTCCTCCTTCTTCTCTTTCTTCTCATTCTCCCTAGACCGAGAACTCACTGGATCCAATATAAGTAGGACGTAGCGGAAACAATTGAGAAAGAGCCTCGCACAGGCAGCAAGATTCATAACGGTTTCTGATGCCCTGAAGGCTAAAGCCAAGGCAGAGCCACCTTCTTCAAAGAAGTACAAGAAGTCAAAGCCAAAGAAACCCCGATGGCCACCTGAGCCTGACTGTGAGCAAAGATTGAGAGAATCAAATGGGCAAAGCTCCTATTTCAGGAAGCTTGCCACATGGTGCAAATTTCAGGAGCAATACCCACCACGAGGCAAATAAATCTCAGATCAAGGAAGACGCTACAGCCTCTACTGCAGAAGTTGGGCACCTTAAAGTTCTCTAGTCCACCACTGCCCCTAATCCAAAGACTACTCTGCCTATCTTACGGCTCCCTGGGCTCCTTCCTAATCCTAATACTTCAAGGAGTAACCTATTCTTCAATTTCCTGAGACCTCTTTTATACCATGCACCCAGTCTCTTCCAAAACCTTAAACTTCCATCACTCAAACCATGGCCGTTGTGCAATCAAGTCAGCCAACAAGCCAGAATAAATCTTTTCTACCTAAACTTGCTCCTCAACCCAATATACCACCCAAATCGGTGGCAAGACCAGGAGCACAAGGCCTTGATCAAGAAAAGATGAAATATGATGTGATAGGGCATCTACGAAAGCTTTCAGCCCTTCTCAGTGCTTACGATGCCCTCAGGCTCTCGAAGGATTACCGGATGGCTTTGGTTCTAGCTCTCTCTAACCCAGAAGTGTACGAAACCGAAGTAGAACCCATTGAGGTAGACCCGGCAATTCTACAAGGATGTATGCCAATCACCTTTTCAGAGGACGATCAGCAACTAGGGGAAAAATTCCATAATCGCCCTCTCTTTGTTACTGACGAATTACATGCATGTCCATCAACCGAATTATGTTAGATGGAGGATCGGCAGTCAACCTTATTCCAAAGAGGATCCTTACTCTATTAGGGTTGGGATCTGAAGATCTGACCCCTCCGACATCACAGTTCAAGGGTTCAACCAGTCAGGAGAGAAGCCAGCCGACACAGTACGCGTTTGCTTTAAGATCGGTGAGCTGAACGACTACGCCCAATTTCATGTAATCGAAATGGACACTTCTTACAATATTCTCCTCAGTCGGTCGTTGCTCCATGACCAGGGGTGGTTCCACCAACATTGCATCAGTGCTTCAAATATAGTCAAGATGGGAGTCAGCATATGGTCTACACTGATAAGAGACAGTTCCCTGTGGCCGAAACTCACTATGCTATGTTAAATATTACTTCACAGATTTGGCCTCGCCTCAGAAGACGAATGATGAAGGTCACAAGTCTACAAGCAAGACTATGCCGTTGTCTCATGAAGATATTGAGGATGTTGGGAGGACGCTTTTGAGCAAGTTCAAAGAGGAAGAAAGGCAGGGTAGAATTTTACCCCTAACTACTCTGCATTCTAACATACTCTGCATTCTAACATCCCAATCATCAACCCTCAAGATACTCCTTCTTCGCCCGAAAAGGAGTCGTCGCCATCTTCCCTTAGTTCTGAGCCACCTTGGCCGAAAGATGAACTAGAGGTTATTCTTGAGATCGAGCAATCCATAGGGATAGAATTCCTGGCTCCAAAGATCACCTATACGTCAGACCAATAGAAAGTTTTGCATATCCCCATTGCGCTCTTGAGAGCTGAAGCGGCATGGCAATTGCCGTGAAATATTTTTCAAAATCTGGTTGCTATAAGTATAGAGGATACTCCTTAGACCGACAACCAGTTAAAAGTCTTACTTCTCCCCGACCTCTCAGGAGAGAAGTTCAATAAAGAGTAACTTTCTTCCCTCAAGGGCAGGATCCCCTAGCAAACTTAAGAAACGAAGTCCGTAGTCTCCAGAGTCAATTGGAGGTCATACGTATCGCTTCAAAGCATCTCAAAGAGTTTGTGCCGAAGACTAAAAGCTATGATGAGCTTGAGGTAAACACAAAACTAATGGAGGCCAAGGCCCCTCCTGACTGGACTATCTATAGTGCCCAGGCTCACTAAATCATGAGGAAAATGAACAATGAGCCCTTGGCAAATCAGACATTAAAAGGAGAAAAAGCAACAACTCCCCATTTTGAAACTATCCAAGCTGCAGCAGCCCATCATGGGGCTAGACAAGGCCTAGGGTGTGAGCCTCTTGAGACAATGAAGGTGTCGAGAGGCATTCAAACAAGAAATCACATGAGGTGCAATAAAAGTAACAAGAGAATGAAATCATGCAATAAATTCAAAAGAGAGAAGCACTTTATTCATCAAGTTAAAATTTTTACAAAGTACTGGTAAGAGGAAATGACATGTTCAGAAACAATCAATCATCTTGTTGATCTCTGCGCTGCACATTGCAACAGAGGTCTCGGTGCCCTGAATACGCTCCTTCAGTTTTGCCACCATTTGAGTATGCTCCTTCAGTTCTGGCACCGTTTGAGTCTCCCCTGTCATCGCCACAGTTTCTGACTCGATTGTGCCATTGAGTTCAGAAAATCTTCGACCAATGAGGCCCTCATGGCCTTCCTCAGAACCATCTCTGTTTCGGGGCCCTTGAATTCCTGATTCAGTATTCACATCCCCTCTAAAATTTCAATCATGCTCTTGAAGCTTCCTTGCGCCTCCCTCTTGAGGTCCCACTAACGGCCAGTTATCATGGCCTTCTTCTCGATGCAGGCATCTATTTTCTCACGACGACGCAAGTTCGACTCTTTCAAAGAGGCTAACTTGCCAGTTTCTTCTTCATGATGAAGCGCTCCCAACCGCCAGCTCTCAAACTCGTTTAGTAGTAGTGGTGAAATCCCTCAGTTTTACCAAGGCTTCTCCTAGCTCGTCAAGGGGCAGCCCCCTCAAGCCCCTAAGGCTTGCTCTAAGCATGCCTGCAATCATGCGAGAAACACCACTAAAAACAAGCCTAGATGGTGCTGCTGAGACCGTGATTGTTGAAGAAACCTCGACCTCAAGGACCGAGCTTGTTGAAATAATCGCCATAATACCAGTCTCGCTGGCTTGACCTTCTCTTATGGGGACCTCTACTTCTTCTTCATTCACCTGAACCGTCGCCTCAGCATTATCAGGTTTAGGAACTACCTCTTCTCTTTAGTCTTTGCTAGCCAATTCATCTCTAGCCACGGTTTCTTCCATTTGGCTTCTACCTTTAGCAGCTAGAACCTCGTAAACGAGAGTTCAATTCCCTCATCTTCACGACCTATGTCCACGGGGCCAGCAACCTCTTGGTGCTCAGACACGTCACCAACCTAAAACTCTTCTTCTTGAGTTATAGCCCTTGCCTCTGTCGGGCCACCAAGCTCCTAAGGCATGGAGGCCAAATCAACATCAGAGCCCCTATCTAGAGCAGTGGTTACAGTGCCTTCATTCTCATCAGTCTCCATCCGAGCCGCCTCTGACTCCAGAACTATCCCGAGACCTAAAGGTGCCTTCCTAAGATCCAGAGTCAAGAAGCAATGAAAATAGGCTCAGAATGGCCAGAATCATCTGCCTCGGTTTCTGAAGAAAAAGAAAACAATTCAGGAGAAGCAGAAGGTGGTCCAGCGAGTGCTGAAGGTGATACCGAAGTAGTTTTAGAAAGATCAGAAGAGGAAGAGCAACCTTCTGATTTTGACGCCATAAGAAGCTTGGCATTATTGCACCTCCGAATACGCCAACTAATTGATGATGTGGCATGAGTATTGGCAGCAATCGAGCGCTTTCTTTTCTTTCCCCTTCCTGAAGTAGGAGCTGCCGCTTCAGATCCACCTTCTTGAGAAGACCCTCCAGCTAATTTACTGTGGGGACGACTCCTAATGAGGGCATTCAAATCCTGTGGGGGACGCTTCTCATAACCAGGAACGCGTCGCTCCTCATCCCATTCGAATATGGAAATGAGATTGTGGAAAACACTCCCATTCTTCATCTTCATTGCAAGGAATTCTGGCGAGGCCTCATCAGCTACTATTTCATGTGGAAGCTCTAAAGCCCGCCAGTTGGAGGGATAATCCAAAACAAACACCGCATCAAGAGCTAGAGCATCTACCAGTCTCCTTTGCCTGGTATCCTGCCGTCAATTACTGTTCACCCCTTTCTAGGGGTGATCTTGATCCCAATATCCCTTACTGGTGATTCTCCGCCAATTCACATGAGCCTTCGTCGTCCGAACCCTTATGCTGAAGTGAGGTATGACATTTTGCTGGTTTCTGTCATCTCTAAACTCATGAACCAAGCGGTCTGTATATGCTTTGACAGCCAGCACTGACAAATCTTCCGTCTTCCCCTTGATCACCTTACTCTGGCGCTTTTCGAAGAATACTGAGAAGGGGCAGCCTTGATAGAGCCCGTGCTGAAGGGTGAAGCAGTGAGGGAAATACCCCTCTAATCTGGCATTGTGCAGAGTCTGATAGGGTAAGACTTCCCCTCTAATGCTCAGGATGAACATGAGTTCCTTAATAATTGTTGGAGCATCCTTTAGCTCCTTCACCAACTCATTAATAAAAGCACAATCGGTGAAGCTCTCGATCAGAAAAGGGACCCACCTCATGTTCAGAGAAACATTCCCAAAGACCCCAGCCTCCCCTAGGGTATGGAAGATGGCCCTCTGTTGGCAATCCTCATCAAGAAGGGACACAGCTTATCTCCCGAGCACTGATGCTTGATATAGGTATCGGGGAAATAAGCCCCTAGCCACCCGTACACGTAATGCATAGGGAATGGAGTCTTGAAATCTCCAGGAAAAGCCTCTCCCCCAAGAATATGACTTCCTCCCTCTTTTCCCCTGTAGGCCCTTCCACGGGAGATGGCCACTAAGCCATGGTATATGTTGCACAAGACCGACTGAGCAAGAGCTTACTCACGCCCTCGGGCCATGTCACAGGCCACATACAGTACGCCTGGACGAATGTCATCCCCCCAGCCAGGAAGCACGAATTTGCACAAGAACAAGGCCAAGTATGCAGCCAAGAAGACACGGGCATCGTCAGTATCAAGTTGATATATGGGAAGCATATCCTTTGCGACAGCCTTCCCTTTCCCCTTCAGAGGATCCTGACCACCCTAGGGATAATCCCCACAAAATAAGTTCACTCATTCTATAAAGGTGACCCTGCCATTGTTAGATCGATCGACAATCGACTGGTAGGCCTCAAAGATCTTTTGAGGGCTGGCAAGTGGCTCTTCATCGCTCAAGTTAACACCACCAAAGATGAATGAGTTTGGGGGCACAAACGCATCATACATAATGCCAATCATCGAGAGGCCTCCAATGAAATGAAGATCTAGCAAAGAAATCCCCGCTTAGCCATGACTAAGAAGCCAAGTATTGCTGACATGGCTCCATGTCTCCAGTAACACCTTTACTGCATTAGAGCAACAGTCATAGTAATTGCCCGAACACTAGACCGCTGCCAATAGCGAAGCACGTTCAAGAGTACTTTTGTATGACGGCAATACCTTGGCAGTCCAGGACGTGTATCCCTTCAGGTATTGATGCTCCCCTTGAATCCGGAGGCCTTTCCTTACCACCTTAGTAATCCCTTTATGGGTACCATCCGCTTCCCTAAGGTAGGCAAATTCTCCCCGAAAGCTATGTTCCAATGCATACAATGAAGAAGTGTCATCCCTTCTCCAGTACTGACATTGCCATCATTACCCTCGTGCACTTTGAAACAAACAGTAAGTAATGACAGTGACACTAAGGGGCCACTCTGGCTTGCACACTAGCTAGGTCAGCCAAATGGGCTCACCCCTTAATAAAACTTCGCCTGTAAAATCTCAGATGCCGATTTCTCCCTCTCTTGGAATCCTCTTCACATTGGGAATTTGGTAAGAAGAACCAGCCATTATAAAGGACTTAGTGGTTTACTCCCAAAATGTTGCTAAGACACTGGACCAGCGTCGGCTGAGTTTGACAACACTTAGCACCGGTTGAGATGCCAACACCTAGCACCAGTTGTGTGCCAGACGACCAGCACCGGTTGCATGCCAGACGATTAGCGTCGGTTGAATTGTCAACACCCAGCGCTGGTTGCGTGCCAGACGACTGGCACCGGTTGAGTCTTTCAACACTCAGCATCGGTTGAGATTGTCAATACCTAGCGCCAGTTGAGATTGCCAATACCCATCGTCGGTTGAGCTTGTCCAAGGCCAGCACCGAATGTGATCGAATCTTTCGCACGTACCACGAATCTCAGTCGTGACACCTCGAACTTAGCTGCGCCGACTTACAACCGTCTCCACGTCCTTCGGCACTATCTCACACATAAGCAACTAACAACCGTCACCACGTCCCGTATGCCTCCCCTACGACTGTTCACCTCCTCCATCCGTACAACTTCCACGATGGTCCACCTCCCCTAACTGTTCGTCTCGCTTCGGAACTTCTGCTACAGAACCGGAAAACCTACTGAAAAACTTTCCTGCCTATGTTTTTGGCCTGGACAATTTCTAAAAACTTCTTTAAGTTCACGAAAACCTCTGCAACACCACTAATAGTGTCGAAAAGTGGTGACAATCCCCGGGAAATTTCTTAAAAACTCTCCAAAACACGTGAAAATGATCACAGTTTCACTTCCTGCCTTTTCTACCAAAAACCATAGCAGTTGGAACCTCTTCCCCTCACCGAAAAATCCCCTATGTTAAAAAGCTCTCCCCACAACTTCACCAAATTCTTAGCAAAAACTTCGCCAAGAACCTTCCTTGCAAAAAAACCGCCTGGAATCCCACTGTTGGCCGAAAACCTTCCCTGCAGAACTTTTGATGAAATCCCGCTGCTCGTCGAAACTTCAACCAAACACTCTCTCCTCACGGTTAAAGAAAACTTGTGCTTAATTTTTTTCACCCCTGGTGAAAAATAAGGGAAAACGAGATTTTACCCCCTTTATATAGCCTGCACTACTCTTGAATGGCCCTCACAAATTGGGAATTCCAGTCACGTCCAAGGGAAGCCAAGCGACGATGAGTCGAGTCGAGCTTTGGCTCGAGGCCCGAGGTAACTCTCATCAACCCAACCCTAGCGTCGGTTGACTTAGCGTCGGGTACCTTCCAAACATCCCTAGCATCGGTTGACTTAGAGCCAAAGCGTCGATTAACTTAACGCCGAGTGCTTTTTCAAAACAACCCTAACATCGGTTGACTTAGCACCGAGTATCTTCCAAACAACCCTAGGGCCGGTTGACTTAGCTCCGGGTGCATTTTCAAAACAGCCCTAGCACTAATTAACTTAGCGCCGAGTGTGTTTCCAAATGACCCCAGCGCTGGTTAACTTAGCGTCAGTTGTCTTAAACGATATCACAGGCTATTCACAGCGTCATCTTAGTCTTTAACAACCCAGCATCGATTGTGTTTTTGAGAACTCAGTGCCAGTTGAACACTCGCCAGAAACCACTAATGCGACATTTGGCACCGGTCGTATTTCAAGATTCCTATTGTTACCTAGCCCAGGTTGAACTCTTGTGCGTCCTACCACTTATCTTTAGCGACGTTGCACCCAATACGTGACCTGTCATCCCCAGTGATGTTGCACCCAGTCTGTTGCACATAAGCTGTGACACATCATCCCTAATGGAGTCAGGAGCTATCCCTAATCCCCATAGGAGTCACACACATACTGCAGCCTATTATCCCCATTGGAGTTAAGGTCATTCTTACCTCTTCAATTCCAGGTGGATCTGTTTCACACTAAGTTATCTTAACCATAAGGAGTAAGCTTGCCCCTCCTAAGCCCTAATGAAGACCGCCTCTGTTGGCTATCCTTCATCAGGTCACTATTTCCACCTAAGCCCCCTGCTTGTGTATGGTGTTAACCATTTTATCCCCAGAGAGTCGGATTGCCATCCACAGACATATTCCCCATAGAGCTCTACCTACATGGCAACCCACACGATAGTCAAGTTGCACAACCTTAAACTTGATGGTCCAAACTATATGACCTTAAACTGTAGCGATGGTCTAGTTGCACGACCTTAAACTACATAGCCATGGTCCAAACTATATGACCTTAAACTGTAGCGATGGTCTAGTTGCACGACCTTAAACTGCACAGTCTTAGTTGCATGACCACGGTTCAGCTGTATGACCTTAAACTATAGTATACGTCTTAGCCGCATGACGTTAAAAGGCTCAGCACCATGGTATTATATGACCTTAACTCTAGTAATGGTCTATTTCCATGACCTTAAACTGCACAGCCATGGTCCAAAGTATATGACCATAAACTGTAGCGGAGGTCTAATTGCACGACCTTCTACTGCACGGTCCTAGTTGTATGAATTTAAACTGCATAACCACAGTCAATCTCTATGACCTTAAACCATAGTGCGTGTCCAGACCGAATGACGATAAACTGCTTGCAAAGGTCCAGGAGGCATGACCATAAACTCGCCCCCACATAAGCATACGCACTTTTATGTGCACTTTCACGCACACCTTCCCTAACCTACTTATTAGTGTGTGTGCACCACCTTCATTACCTCCCCAGTGAGTTTATTCACTTCGTCACCACACCTCATTCCCTAGTGAGTCTCACCCGCCTCACAAAACGGCAAACCATCCCACCATCCAAACGCGTTGCAAGTTAGTGGGTCACCATCATCCACTCACACTCCATACATTATAGGTAGCCTCATGCCATTTCCCCAAGTGAGTCAAACCACAACCATACTCACTCCAGGGCCTCCATAGACTGCTCTCCATCTCCATTATGGCCTTAGTTGCATGACCCTAAACTACGCAGCCATGGTCTGAACTAAATGACTTTAAACTATAGCGGAGGTCTAGCTGCACGACCTTAAACTGCACGATCCTAGCTGTATGACCTTAAACCATAGTGCGCGTCCAGGTCGCATGACGTTAAACTGTTTTGCATAGGTCCCTAAGCCATGACCTTAAACACGCCTTCACAAAAAAAAAATGAAAAAAATAACGGGCATGGTGTATTCCTAAACAAGGGAACATCATGAGTAAAAGAGTTCCGTAAATAAAAACACCGTGAAAAATCGAAAGGTTATAGGTAAAAGTGCCCCCAAAATAAAAAAAAGTTGATGAAAACCATCTCCAAGGTGCTGCTTCCCAAGTTCAAATAAAAATCTGCAAATGACGCTTGGACTAATAAACAGGTTGATGTAGCACTCGTCTCAATAGGCAGCTTCAGCCCTCACTCAAAACAAGAAAAATCCCAGACATCATAATATCGAGACTTCAAAAATATGAGCTTTAATGAAAATATTCCGACAGCCTAAGTTTAGTTGCAAAAAGGACTCGAAAGACAGAAGACTCACCAAGACGACAAGACAAGTCTCATGAGGAAGACCATTATTCCCACGAGGTCACTCTAGAAACAAATACTCCAAAGGCATGAAACTGACAAAGCGAGGGGAGAACCTGCCAGAGACTTCAGCTTGCCTAGCTAACAGGCCCAAACCTTCGGGACCGGCTAACAAAAATGCCCCCGACTGGACCCGGTAGATGAGACCCAAAGTGGTACTCTAAACGTCAAAATCAAACTTGGTGTAGCAGCAAACAGCTCCTACCAAAGCAAACTAATGAACCCAAACCAAATGGGAACTATGCCCTTCTACATGGCACTCAATTGCCATATGGGCCTGATTCTAACTGACGAGGTCCGTAAAAAATCCTCAGATTCAGAATCACAAACAGTCTGCACAAGGGTGAGGATTTCGATAAGATCGCTCAAAAAAGTCTCTTCTCCCCCTAAAGTCTCCACAGATGGACTGGCGAACAATGCATCCCTACATCTGAGCAGCTTAGTCACACCATTATATGCATCTCCTCGGCGTTCACAAGGTCTTATGGTTAGGAAGAAAAAAAGTAAAAGTCAAAGGAAATTTTTCAAATGACTGTTCTTCTTCCTTCTCTTGAAGCATAATACTTGGCAGAGCAAGCTGTTTGAACGTATTTTTCAGCACCTTGGTCCCTGGTAGGAAATAAGTCAATAAAGCCTACAAAACAATGGAAATCTCGACAATCTCATAATGGCCCCAGAACTGGTCAAGATCTTCATCAGCGCTTCAAAGGACCACTTGCCGAGTTTCATCATAATCAGACATGTCTAAGGCAGTGAACACAAAGAAATAATTTCAGCAAAATCGATCTCTAACACCTTGAAATGGACCCCGTAACTAGAGTTATAATTTTGGTGCATCAAAAATCTTTGGGACCACTGCCATTAAATCCGACACGGTCAAAAACCCCTATGTGTTAAGTTTCGGCTTAATCGGGCACTCCAAGACAAAGTTATGGGTAAAAGACTAAAATGGGGTAAGCCGCACACTATTTCGGTGTGGCCTCACTGCAACAAAATACCATTAGAGGTGGTTGTTTTTACAGTCACGGGAAGTCACTTTCAAGGCCTATATCTCACTCATCCAAGTTGGATAGCTCTTAAATTTGGTGAGCATGTTCGTCTCATCAACATGAACAATTCGATATATGGTACGTCCCGAATGACGCCCAAGTAGAGAGAAAAACTAAATTAAAATCGCTGATCCGTGAAAGGAATTGCAGAAAATTCAGCAACAGCATGCCTCGTTCTAGCAGCTAGATTACGATGCTCGCGTAGCCGGTAGCCGATCGGCACGAAACCAATTGCATTATGTGTGTGAGGTCCGAGGCTATCTCTGGTCCGAACCTCGCATATGATGAACGGTTGGATTTCACACACGAAGGCGTCAAAACTGCTATAAATTTCATCCACCAAACTTCAAAAGACTCGCCAAAAACTCAAGACGACAAAATCTTCATCCGGACACAAAATCAAGCTACGTTCATTGCAACATGATCATGACAACATGCTCAGTGTGATTCAATGAAGAAATCATGAAGAAACATCAAGGAACGAGTACATAATCAATCCGAATTTTTCAAGATTCATCCAAGATTCAAGTCTCACGATCATGCCTCAAAAACATGATTCATAGCTCGAAGTTGGTATCAAAATGATCGTCATGCCGAGCCTTATAAGAAAACAATAATCTTTCGATCAAACGGGCATCAGAACGACCTCGGGTCAGCCACGGAAGATCACACAAGTTCTCGAGCAGCAACAGGGACTGTTATGGAATTCTACACATTGTTAGGCAGGGGCAAAACAGTCCTTTTACACCCATTTTTAGAATTTCTTTAAATTCAATTAAATTATAATTATCTTCAATTTTAGCTAGTTTTTTTGCGTACACCCATGTTTTAGCCCAACTCTATATAAACATACAAAGCTAAATTGTAAAGGCCTTTGGTTCATTCTTTGACAAATCAATAAAATTTTGATTCCTTGCTTGAGTTTGTGAGTACGTCTTGGAGAGGGACAGAGGAGAGAGAAGAAAATGATCGGTACCCTTTAGGCAGGTAACTTTCTCTCTCCTCCTCTCTTTCTCTCTTCTACTCTCTTTCTCTCTCTTCTTTCTCTCTCCTCTCTTATCATATCATCTCTTTCTCTTCTCTTCTCATCTCTATCTCTTTCTTCCTCCTCCTTTCTTTCTCTCTCTCTTCTCATCTCTATGTCTTTCTCTCCTTCTCTCTTTCTCACTTTTCTTTCTCTCTCCTCTCTTCTCATCTCTATCTCTTTCTCTCTCTTCTTCTCATCTCTATCTATTTCTATCTCCTCTCTTCTCATCTCTATCTCTCTCCTCTTTTCTCATCTCTATCTCTTTCTGTCTCTTCTTTCTCTCCTCTCATCTCATCTCGATCTCCTTCTCATCTCTATCTCTTTCTCTCTCTTCTTCTCATCTCTATCTCCATTGTTCCTCTTCTAATGCAAATGATGAGGCCCAGCATCGGTTGGTTTTCTCCTTCTTGGTTTTCTCCTTCCTCTATCTGTCGGTCAAACCTAACGTCGGTTGGTTTTCTCTCTCCTCTTCTTCTATTTGTCAGTCGATAAAGCCTAACGCCGACTGGTCTTCTCGCTCTTGTTCTCTCTCATCTTCTATCAGTCGGCGACACCTAGCACTGACTGGTTTTCTCTCTCGTTCTCCTGTCAGTCAGCGAAGCCTAAAGTCGATTGGTCTTCCCTCTCTTCTTTTGTTAGCACCAATCAATTTTCTCTCTCCTCTTCTATTAGTCGATGTGACCTAGCATCAACTGGTTTTCTCTCTCTTCTTCTATCAGTCGACGAGACTTAACGACGACTAGTTTTTTTCTCTCCTCTTTTGTCAATCGGCGAGACCTAGTGTCGACTGGTTTTCTCTTTGTTCCTCTGTCAATCGGTGAGACCTAGTGTCGACTGATTTTCTCTCTCTTCTTTTGTCAGTCGATGAGACCTAACGCCGACTGGTTTTCTCTCCCTTCTTTTGTTAGTCGTTGAGACCTAATGCCGATTGGTTTTCTCTCTCTTCCTCTATCAGTCGGTGAGACCTAACACCGACTGGTTTTCTCTCTCTTCTTTTGTCAGTCGACAAGACCTAGCACAAACTGGTTTTCTCTCTCTTCTTCTGTCAGTCGGTTAGACCTAGCGTTGACTGGTTTTCTCTCTCTTCTCATGTCAGTCGACAAAGTCTAGCGCCAACTAGTTTTCTCTCTCTTTCTTCTAAATATAGTTAACAATGCTTAACCCCAACTGTGCCTTCCTTCCCTCTCTCTCCTTTATTCTCTCATCTTTCATACTCTTCTCTTCCTGCCTTCTCCTTCCTTATTTCTTTCCCTTCTTCTCTTCTTATTCTCTCCTCATAGCCTTAATTCTATTGCTCTTTCGTTTGACTAAGAGGGATTGAGATTAGCCTCTCATGGTAGTCTTGTCTTCTAGCCGTAATGTTGTTGTGTCAGGGTTACTTGGCCCGCGTTATTGCCACGATAGACTAGCCATCGTACCTAGCTAGTCGATATTGGTAATGACATCTAGTAGTAATCCTGTGAGCCGGTCTTAGTTACCGAGCCCGCTTTACTACCACGTCAAGCGAATTATCCATCAACCTAATCACCGCTCTAATCCTCTTGCTTAGTTGAATCCTTCTCTTCCTCGTCTTTCTTCTCTTCTTCTCTTTGAATGCGCATTCTTTTGTACGTTCATCAAAGAGGAAAAGGGTGAGGTATGACCCACCTGTTTTATAACATTTGCCATATACTGGGGGGCTTTCTTCGTGATCTCAGAGGGTGCCCACATGAGTCAGCCCGAGTAAGTCCCGAACCCACTTTTAAATTCCTCTCATCGGTTGATAACACCTGCCCCCGTCTTCGAACGGGGTTCCCGATAGAGTGATCTCAAAAATTTCTTAGGCAGTGTTTTAAAAAACGGCGAGTCGAACCGGACTCGGAAACACGCGTGCCCGTGTCGGTTCCAACCAAAAACCGGGAACCACCCGGTTCTAGAGTGGAACCGCCGGTTCAGCACGGTTCTAGAGTGAAACCGCGGGTTCTATCCGGTTCAGCTCGGTTCATACACGTAACGCATGACACGCACGTGCGAGCGTGCCCCACGCACACTCACATGCGCACACGTGTGTCCGATCGCATGTGCGAGCGTGCTACATGCACATTCACACACACACATGTGTGTCCGAGCTCACGTGCGAGCGTGCCCCACGAACACTCACATGCACACACGTGTGTCCGAGCGAACGTGCAAGCGTGCCCCACGCACATTCACACGTGCACACGTGTGTCCGAGCGCACGTGCAAGCATGCCCCACGCACACTCACACGTGCACACGTGTGTCCAAGGGCACGTGAGAGGTTGCCTTAATATTCTTATACACATTTTATAGTTCATATTGCATAGGTATTTATATACCAAAGTTGAATACTCATCTTTCGATGTGGGATAATTCCCAAACATCATTAAATGAAAACGAAATGTAAATATAGTCTATTAATCAGTAATTTATAATCATATATAGTTAGATGGCTTGATGGTTATGACTTCAAGTTTTTTACTAGAGGTCCCAAGGTGGAATCCCCTTGGGCATGTGTTGCATTTGAATCCCCTTGGGCATGTGTTGCATTTTTGTTGTGTATATAGTGGTTGGTATAAATATAAATATTTTTGTTGTATTCGAATCCCCTTGGGCATGTATTGCATTTTTGTTGTATATATAGTGGTTGGTATAAATATAAATATTTTTGTTGTGTATATAGTGGTTGGTATAAATATAAATATTTTTGTAAATAATATAACAGACATAAAAAAATGAAAAATAAAAAAATTATTTTTTTATATAACAGTTAATTTTTGTTGTATATAGTCGTATAATTATTTTTGTAAATAATATGAAAGGCATAAAAAAAATAAAAATAAAAAGTTTATTCTATTTGACATCTCCATCTTTGTACTAACAATCTCTTTTACTAAATTTATTATAGAAACCTAAAAAAATAAAGTTTTGAAAAATTGAAGTGTTATTTCTAAAATTTGTACACATTTTATTAATTTTTACATTGATAACCAAATCTTTTATTTTATTTATGAATTTTTACATTATAAATCATGTAATGTACTATTTTTCTTACAGTTGTCAATAATACATTTTTAATTAATTAATATTATAAAATATTTTAAATTTGTTATTATTTGTCTAATAAAATAATTATAAAATGTAAACTAATAATTATAATTTCAGTAAATAATATTATAATTAGTGAGGTTGTAATAATTTTGGATTATAGCTAGTTAGGTTGTACTAGTTTGGGTTTTTTTAGCGGGTTAAAGTTTTTCGCCAAAACGAGATTTTAATGGCCATTCTTTCATTGATTAGTCTACTCTTCATAATAGTCCATATATAATTATATATTTTATCCATGATAATTCTATGATTTTTCTTTTATGTGATGCAAATTTAATAGTTAAAATAAATTTATACAGGGAAAGAACATCTCAATATTCACAAATTGATAAAAAAAATGAAAGTTAATAATGTAGTACCCTCATTTTTTATTGGATTCCTAAAAAACAACATTTATAATGAATTTTAATAATTTTTTCGGATTTTTTTGAAGCTTTAATCCGACCGATTCAGTCAATTCTCGATCTGAATCGCCGATTCGCCGATTCGGATCGGTTTTTGAGGTGCCCGATCCGGGTCACCGATCCTCTTTTTAAACCATTGGTCTCAGGTCTTCCCTCGAAACTCGAGATGCATGCCGCCCGATCCCAATTTCAATGTGAAACTCTCAAATTTTATTCATGAGATTGAAAACTAAGAAGATCCTTTACAATTAGGTTTAGCATGTATTTATAGAATTGGGCCCAAACATGGGTGGATGCCCAAAATCTAGCCTAATTGATGATAAGAATTAAAATAAAATCTAAAAATGGGTGCAAAATGATAAGTTTGCCCTTGCCCAACTGTCACACCTCAAGAATTTACAGTACTGTTATTCCTGAGATGTGACGAACAAAACATATATACATCTATTGATAAGACAAATTTACAGTGGCGAGGTCTTACATAGTAAATAAAGAAAGCTAGCACACCAACAGTATCTTCCAAGGTTGATCTTGACTAGCACTCAAAATGAATCCGTAGTTATCCTAAAAAAATGTTTACCATAGTTTGATGAGTTTGGCTACTCAGTAAGTGATCATCATAATCCTAAAAATAATCATGATTGAAAGATATCAATATTTTCCAAACTGAAATCTATTAACAGAAATGCATCAACAGTTTTACTTTCAATAAATGCATAATTAAGTATAATCCGAGTAATTGAAATGCTTATAACACTTTTAACGGCAGTACATAATTCAAAGGATTTACGGGCGTCCCAAGTAGGTCACCTATATACCCCATCAGAGTCCTGATGGGTCCACTTAATCCATATCGGCGTCCCAGATAGGTCCACTTAATCCCTGCAGGTCCATTTATACCTCACCGGCATACCGGATGAGTCCACTTAATCCCTACCGGCGTCCCAGATAGGTCCACTTATACGTCACCGGCGAACCGGATGAGTCCACTTGCATACTTAAATTATTTCTAAATCTCTTTAAACATTCGAAAGCAGCAATATCATGTACTCAACATATCACTGAAATCATTAATATGAATTTCACTTAAACCATTAATAACAGTCACTCTCTATAACATTTCAAAAATAACCAATCAAATATTTTGGGCTCAAATTTAGAAAGGTAGCAGTTTGTAAAGGCATTCTAGCATAATTGCCAATTTAATATGTATAGAAAAACTCTTATAGAAATTCAAGAATACGGAATTACCACAATTTATGGGATATCAATCCACAAATAAACATTTCACAACAATACTATAATCAATTGGAAAAATGTCAATTTTTAAATAATAAGGCAGTCATTTGCACATGAATTTTACATTGTCTAAATATTCAAAACAGTAGAAAGAAATATCACAATTTTACTAAAAGCAAAAATATCACATTTATTTCTAACAATAGACAAGAAAAATAAATTTATTTATTTTTCC
>NW_006495933.1:1434358-1482508 GCF_000471905.2 Amborella trichopoda | reverse complement strand
TTTATTTATTTTTCCAATTTACAGCATTCAAAATTTCTAACATAGATAAAATATCACAATTTTACTAAAAAGATTATTTTTCAAGATAATGAGGTCACGTGCGCATAAAATTTATCGCGCCTAAAATTCATGATAATAAGCAGAAATAATTATTTCATTTTATTTTTAAAAAGAATGGATTATTTTTCGAGACAATGAGGTCACTTACACACAAAACTGATAAAATAAAGATCCTAGACGGAAATATCACTATTTATTAAAAATAGACTATTTTTCAGAAAGACGATGTCACTTACCCACAATTATTTGAGAGGGAGCTTCCGATAAAAAAATTCGGTTCGAGAGAGAGATCTCAAAATTTTCTAGGGTAGGAGTGCTCACCTCCCCTATTTAAATTCTTAGAACGTATTATTATAATATTTTATTACGCTCTACCTCATACCTAAGGGGTCGCGTTAAGCGTCTGCTTTTAACATACGAAAACCACGTCCGCTAAAGGACGTGGCCAGCTGCAAGCAGCAACAGGCAAAAGTAGGCAAAGGAAAAAGTAAAGGCAAAGGCAAAGGCAAAACCTTTTGTAAATAGTGATGGTCCCCAAGGACCATCATACTCAAACAGAACATCACCTATTTAAAAGCATATTTTCTCCTTTTTTTTTTTTTTTTTTTTTTGAAATTTTAGGATTGTTACACCAACAATACATGAAATTCCAAAACGGTCCTTACTACTGTCCTAGAACCTGTGTGATCTTTCATGAATGATTCGGGATTGCTTTGACGCTTGTTTGGCCTAAAGATGAATACTTTCTTGTTGGGCTGGGCATGACGATTGATTTAATACCAACTTTGAGCCACGGATCACGTTTTTAGGCCACGATCATGCGACTTGAAATTTGTATGAATCTTAGAAACTTCTGATCAATAATGTACTTGTTTCTTGATGTTTCTTTTTTATTTCTTCATTGATTTGCACTGAGCATGCCGTCACGATTGCGTTGCAGCAAACGCAGCTCAATTTCGTACCTAAACGGAGATTTCGTTGTCATGGGTTTTTGGCCAGATCTTGAAATTCGACGACGGGAATCTGTAGTAACTTTGATTCCTTTATGTGTCGATTACAACTGTTCATCATATGTGGGGTTCGGACCAAATGTAGCCTCAGACCTTACGTACATGATGCAATTAGTTTCGCATCGATTGGGTACGCGGGCGCTGCAGTATGACTGCTCGAGTGGGTCATGCTACTGCTGATTTTCCTACAACTGTCTTCATGAATTACCAACTTCTCTCTAGTTTTTTTCCCTACTCGGGCATCGCCATGGGTCGTGCCACATATCGAAACACTCGTCCTGACAAGACGAACATACTCGCAAATTTTAAGAGCGATCCGACTCAAGATGAGTGAGATACGAGCTTTCAAAGTTGCTGATCGTGACTGTGTGAAGCACTCTCCTTTAATAGAGATTGGTACAGGGAGACTGCACGGGAATAGCGTGCGGCCTACCTCTTTTTAATGTTTCACCCATAACTTTGTCCTGGAACGTCCGTTTAAGCTGCAACTTGACCCTTAGGGGTTTTCAACTGTTTCGGATCCAATGGCAGTGCACCCATAGTCATTTGACCCACCAAAAATAGAGTTCTATTTACAAGGTCCGTTTCAAGGTGTTGAAGCTGATTTTTCTGAAATTGTTTCTTTGTCTGCACTGCCTTAAACATGTCGGATTATGACAAAATTTGACAGGTGGCCTTTTGAAGTCCTTATGAATATTCTAACCTATTCTGGGGCAATTTTGAGACTGTCGAAAGTTACATTGTATGTTAGCGCTTTATTGACTGACTTCTCTTTTATCCGCATCGGGGACCCAAGTTGCTGAAAAATGTCTTTAAACAGTTTGAGGTTTTTTTCCATCACTTGTATCCTTAGTGACAATAAGGAGAGAGCAACTTGCGACCTAGGTCTGCAACTACCAAAATGCATGTGGACTACGGAAGCCGTAAGACAATAAGCATAATTCGAAAGTGGAATTTTCATCAGTCACAGAATGGACAGAGAACGTGCAAGAACGTGGCTACGGGTCTCCTAAGAACACATGCCAAGTTCTGTCACAATCCGACAATTTTAAGATAGTGCAGACGACAAAACAGTTTCGAAAAATCTTGTCTCTCTCATGCTGAAAATGGGCTTTGAATTACAACACCATTATCCAAGCATTAAATGGTCTCCATACCATCGCCATTGGATTCAGAACGATCGAAAACCCTAAAGTACCAATTTTCGATGCATTTGGAGGCTTCTGGAGCAAGTTATGCCCAACTTACTCAAAATGGGTAGGCCGTAAACTATTATGGTGTGCCTTCAGCGAACCAGTTTCTATTAATGGAAACTGTGCTTCACAATTTCGGATGTAAACTTTTCATGACCGGATCTTCTTTATTCTGGGTTGGATTGATCCCAAATTCTGGGAGTTTGTTCGTCTCCATGACTCGGTCGATTTGATATATAGCACGCATGATAACACGGCCTAAACCGAGAGAAATCTATTAGAGAAGTTCGTCTAAAAACATTCAAAACTAGCCGGAAATTTTCAGCAATACCTCCCCTCGATCAAATGGCCATATCATGACACTCACAAGCCGGATCGATGTTAAGCCAGACCCATTACGAGCACGAGGTCAGAGGCTTCATTTGAGCAGAACCTCGCATATGATGGACGGTCAAATTCGATGCATGATGAGTCTGAAGTTGTTGTAATTCCGGCCACCGAAATCCAAAAGCCGACCAAAGTTTCTCAATTTGGAAAACGGTCATCCGGGCATCAAATAGAGCCGCTCTTTTTGTAGAACGATCGTGGCAACTTGTTTGTCACACTACAATCAAGAAATCAGCAAAAAACATTGAGAAACATGTTGAATCTTAAAATTAAGGTTGTACATTTTTCTATGTTTTTGCCACATCATGATCATGGTTCAACACTCAGATCCATGGCATGAAATTGGTACCAAAATGATCGTCTTCTCGAGCTCATCAAGAAAACAATAATCTTTCGACCGGATGGCAACTGGAAAAGCCCTGAATCAACCATAGAAAGTTTGCACGATTGAAAGGCCATTAAAGGGACTGATTTGAAATTATTCAGATTGTTGATGCAGGGGCAAAATCTTTATTTTACCCCATTTTTTTAGATTTATTTTATTTCTTTTAATGTCTAATTTTCAATAAATAGGTTAAAAATCGATTGTACACCCATGTCATGTTTGGGCCCCACCTTTATATAAAGAAGCATGCACCTCATGTAATGGATCCTTGGCTTCAATTAATAAAAAAATATTATTTTGGCTTAAGTATGGGTCATGGCTTGATGAGAGGAAAGAGAAAATTTTGAGCGGTACCCTCAAGAATCATAAATAATCTTCTCTCTCCTCTCCTCTTTTTATCTCTTTTTCCTTCACTTTTTTTTTTTCTTTCTCTCTCCTCTTTTTCTCTCTTTCTATCTCTCCTCTTAAGAGCAACAACATGGGTCTACCTTTTTTAGCGAGCCTTGATGCAATCTCTATATCTTCTCCCTTTTTTTGCCTCTCTCTTTCCTCACATAGACAATAACATGAATCTCTCCTTTTTGACGGGTCTCGATGCGATCTTTGTACCTCTTTTCGCTCTTTCCCTCTCTTTTCACTCTTCTTTCTCTCTTCCCTCTCTTCGATAGAGGCATAAGCTGCCGTCCATGGCTTTTTCTCTTTTCTCTATTCTTTTTCTCTCTCTTCCTTCTCCTCGATGGCAGCATAAACGACCGTGTATTCTTTTCTCTCTCATCTCTCTTTCTCTCTCTCTCTCTTGCTTAAGACCAGCGGCGGCTGACCTGGGCCACCGTCCACGACGTCCGCCCTCTTTTTCTCTTCCCTCGTGTACCCTCATGTCCACACCCTTTCCCTCTCTACTCGTGCTCTCTCAAGTCCACCAACCTTCCAGCCCTTTTTCTTTTTCTCAGCTAAAATAAAAGGAAAACACTGACGGCGGCTTCAGCCGCCATCCATGTTTTACTGCCCTATCTTTCTCTTTCTGTGAAGCCTCATGTCCATACCAGTCCAATTCACTACCAACACACAGGCGGTAGGGTCAACGATCGCCCATGGCCCTGCTGCCCACACTCGACCTCACCGTCGCCCATGACTGCACGACCACCACTCCCTGTCATACTCCCGCAAGTCCACCTACTCGCCGTGTTCACTGGCCATGCTCCCTCAAAACCTCTCTCCCCATTTTCACCCAACTTCCCCTGTCCTCCACTTCACTCGCCTGCAACCAGCAGCCACCTCCACCTCTCTCTAATCTCACACCAGTCACGACCATCACCTGCTACCCCCTCTGCTACTCTCCCGTGCTGTCCTCTCACTGCTACCTTCCACTTTCTCTCTCTAAAAAAACCAATACCGACTCTTTCTCTCGGTTCTTCGCTACTCCCTTCCTCTCTCTAACCCACTGTTGCCACCACCTACTCTCGCCTGCCCCATTTCCGCCATCTGCAGTGCCCATCCACCACCACCAATTTCCATCTCCTCCAGCTTGCAACCAACCGTCTCCGCCTCTTTCTCCACCTCCACCACCAATTTCCGCCGCCCATCTCAATCGCATCCCCTTCCCTGCTCTCAGCCTCTCTTCCTCACCATCATCTCCTTCTTCACCGCCTGCAGCCGTCTTTTCCCACCTTACCATTTTCTCTCTCTAACCCGCTCACAGCTCTCTGTGCCTCTTCACGATCCTCTGCAACTCCACCATTCCCTCGCTGCACTTTCTCTCACTAGAACCCACAAACGAGCAACCCCATTCCCCTGTTTCTTTTTCTTTTATTTCGTTCTGTTTCATTTTCTTTCAATGTTTCGTTTCGTTTGCACCGTTTAGTTCTATTTCGTTTAAAATATCTCTCTCTCTTAACCAATACTCCTTTCCTCATTTTGTCTTATTGCATTTTCTTCTTTCCATCTCCTTTACGTTAAAGCATGCCCTATTGTTTTTACTACAGTTTACTCTACTCTATTCTTTATTTACTCTTTCCATTTTATTTTTATTTTCTCTATTGTTCTTATTTTATTTTATTCCCTTCTTTTCATTTTATTTTATTCACTTCATTTTATTTTCCTTCGTTCTATTTTATTATATTTATTTTATCTCACTTATTTTATCCTACCATATCTTACTCCATTTAATATATTTATTTATTTTATTGTCTCATGTTATTTTATTTTTATTTTCCTTTATCTTATTTATTTTATTTTACTTTTATTTTATTAACCTACTTTATTTTATTTCACTTTACTTTATTTCCATTACCTAATTTTATTTTATCTTTTAACTCCTTTATTTTGTTTTACCTTACTTCATTTCATTTTACCTCATTTATTTCACTTCACTTACCTCTCTTTTTTTATTTTACCTTATTTTATTTACCTCTTTTATGGTATTTTATTTTATTTTATTTAAATTCCATTTTTCTTCCATCTTATCCCCTCTCATTTTATTTTACTCATCCCTTTCCATTTCATTTTCATCTCGTCCATTTTATGGAATTTTATTTTCCACAAGTATGAGTCTTCATACCGCTTGTTTGGACATCTCACATGTGTGTGTAGGAACGCAGAAAAATGAGTCAAGGGAATTGAAGCCGAACAGGCCTCAGGCCAAGGGACATTCTTCATGATCTAAGAGGGCGCCCACACGAGCTAGCCCACGCGTGTCACGGACCCACGTGAGATAAGTCCCGCCTCACACCCTTAATTCCTTTCTAATCAGTTGGTACCGTGCCCGTGTCTTCTTTACGCGGTTCCCAAGAGAGCAAGCACAAGTCCGCGGTCCATCTCGAACCCGCAACCATGCCACCAGATCATCCTGACCCAGAGGGCAAGATTGAGGCACCTAATCAATGCTCAATTATGATATGAATGTATGATAATGAGATATGCCCTGTTATGATATGAATGCATATAGTAAGACATGCTCTGTTATGATGTGTTATGCACATACTCTAATATGATATGAAACATGCTCTGTTATGATATGTGTATACGGCACTACACAACTGGCTATACCGTTGGTAGTGTAATGATATGATATGTGTGTAAGGCACTACGTAACGAGCTATACCATTGGTGGTGTAATGAAATGATATGTGTGTAAGGCCCATGTGATCAGTGATATGTGTGTAAGGCCCATGTGATTAGTGATATGTGTGCATGACTTTGAGACAAGCTATGTGATGTGTGATAGGACCTATGTGGTCAGCTATGTGATAAGTGTTATGTGATAAAGCCTATGTGGTCAGCTATGTGATAAGACCCGTGTGGTCAGAAATTGTGTCGACAGTAGAGACATTTCCCTGACTCCCTATGATAGGACGGGAGTTAGAGTGAATATGTGTTGGGAGGGTCATCCCCCCACAAAATTCTATATGAGCCACTATCCATTGGGACCCCTTTGGTAGTGTAATGCCCTCTAGCGGAGATGCAAAGAGACGGTCGTGTCTTACAAGGCTGGTGCCTATCAAAAGCCGTAAAGCGCTTTAATGAATGTGTGTATGAAGCACAATGCAACAGGTTATACCATTGGTGGTGCTTCCCTCCTGAGTGATGGTAGAAGTGCTAAGCAATGGGATTGGCTTAGCTTCATGGATAGGGCTTCTACTTCGAGAGTACATGATCTAGGGAGTGAGTTGGTATTTGTTGAATTTGTTTATGCTGATCTGTTACGATTTTCATGCTTGAATGAAATGATATCTGATTTGTTTTTCTCCACCATGAAATGATTCACGCACGACACATTGCAAAATATGATTTGGACACATGGCTACATGTTTGTAAGACTTACATGACATCTTGATTATTATTATGAGACAATGTTCATAGGTAGGAAAGCATGACACCTCGATCTATTTACTGGGATTTACAGCTTACTATTTTAACTTTCATCTATGTAGAGTGATAGTCAACGCGTTTTAGAATGACGTTCTGATGATTGTGGTTGGAGCCCCGTACTCCCTTCCTACTGAAGCTTATTATGTTTAAAGACCAGCACAGCGGCAACACTACTCAAAACCCAAGTCAACGCGATGTTGCTAATCTAAGCCCTTTCATAGTCAAGTGAGAAGAGAAAAGGGTGAAGAGAAGAGGGCGAGGCGACAAAGAGAGGGCAAGCCCGGATGTCCATAAGCGTCGCAGTTTACAACACGAGGAGGCGACACATCCTTTGTGGATGCCATTGTCTCCTAACGACACAGGGAGAATGGCGATAGGCACCGAACGCACAGAGGAAGCCCGCGGACGGGTGATGGGTGTTGTCAGGGCCTTTAGTGGGCGGCGATAGGTATCGCTGTCTACGTTAGATGCGTAGTAGAGGAAGACTCCTTTGGGCGGCAACACGTTTCACCGTCTAGGTTCTTCACCGAGACGCCAAAGCTACATCTGTAGGCAGAGATGGGCAGCATCGTCTACAAACTTCACTGAGAGAAAGAGACAAACGAGAAGGAGGGGAAGAAGATTCACGCATGGTGTTGCCATCGCTATGCACGACCTGTGTGACCAAGGGAGAGGCATGCACGGCACTGCCACTGTCGTGCACAACCTCCGCGAGGGACTCAGACGAAGAAGGGGAGAAGAGAGGGGAGAAGGGAGAGAGAAGAAGAAAAAGAAAAAGAAGAGAGAAAAGATTTACCTCAACCTTAGGGGTACTGGTCGAAAGTTTCTCTTACCTCACCCTCTCTCTCAAGCGTAACACCACAATTGTAAGAAAGAGAAACTTGTATTAAGTGAAAACTCTCTTGTGTGTGTATGTATCTGCCTTCTCTCCTCTTTTCTGCATAAAATGATGGTACGTATATATAAAAGTGTGCCCCAAACATGGGTGGATGATCAAAAGTAACCCTAATTGCTGGAAGTTAAGATTAAATTGAATTAAAAGAAATTAAAAAATAGGGTGCAAAAATGACAAATTTGCCCCTTCTTAACAAGTTGTGGAATTCCATAATAGTCCATGTGTTGCCCTAGGACTTGCGTGCTCTTGCATGGCTGATCCGGGGTTGTTCTAATGTCCGGTTGATCGTAAGATGATTATTTTCTTGTAGGGCTCGGCATGGCGATCGATTTGATACCAACTTCGAGCCATCGATCGTGTTTTTGATGCATGATCATGTGACTTGAACTTTGAGTAGATCTTGAAACTTTGAATCTATAGTGTGTTCGTTCCTTGATGTTTTTTCGTGTTTTCTACGCTGAATCACACTAAGCATGCTGCTATGAGCACGGGGCACCAAACGCAGCTCGATTTCATGGTCGAACGAAAATTTTGCAAGTTTGGAATTTTGGCCAGAATCTTCCGACGACGGAATTTGCAGTCTGTTCGTCGGCTTCGTGTGCAGAATCTGACCATTCATCATGTATGGGATTCGGGTCAGAGATGGCCCGAGATCTTACGCCCACAATAGATTTGGTCTCGCGTTGATTGAACTCTCGAGCGACGTGCCGCTCGAGCGAGGCACGATGCTGTTGAATTTCCTGCACTTTCTTCACGGAGCAACTTCTCTCTAGCTTTTCTCCACGCACGGGTATAATCATGGTGCGTGCCACATATCGAATCGCTCGTCTTGACTAGACGAACATGCTCACCAAATTTCAGCACGATCCAACGTGAGACAGCAGAGATATGAGCGTCAAAAGTTATTAGTCGTAACTATTCCTTTAATGGTGTAGTGTTGTAGGATGGCCACACGGGAATAGCGTGCGGCTCCTCTTGTTTCACTCTTTACCTATAACTTCTTCCTGGAGTGTCCGTTTGGGCTGAAACTTGCCCCTTAAGGGTTTTCAACTGTATCGGATCCAATGACTGTGGTCCCACAATAATTTGAGATGCTGAAGATGTAGCTCTGGTTATAGAGGTTCGTTTCAGTGTTGTAGAGGCCGCTGAAACTGCTTCTCAGTCTACACTGCCATAGACATGTCGGAATACGACAAAACATGGCAGGAGACTCTTGAGAGACCTCATGAAGATCTCGATCAGTTTTAGGGCTGTTTTGAGACTGTGGAAATTTCCACTACTTGCTAAGCCTTTATTGAGCAGGGGCCTTATGTTGATGAAAAATACCTTCCAACAATGATGATGGATCATTCTCCTGCATCATGGGAAGGGAACTTGTCTCTTCATAGATCAAACTCTCTGCCGTAAAGGGGTCTTGGACAACGCCCTTGGTGAATTCGACTTCCATTTCGCTTGAGGAACCGAGGCTGCCTCGAGGTGGTGCCCTCGGACTTAACAGAAGTCCAGGAGAAATAGGTTTAGGCCCACAAGCTACCCCAAGCTCAGTCTGCTCGAGTAATCCATTGCTCTCGGTGCTCGGACCCGAAATGGGTTCGGGTGTTTGGTCAGATGATGGTACAATTGGCTCAGGATGGATGTGTTCACTGGGTGCCGTTCATAGATTTGGCTTTGCCTCGAGTGGGGCTTGGATCTTCATTGATAACCGGCCTCATCATGCCCTGAGTAATTGTTTTGGTGTTCTCCTCATTAGATGCTTTTCGAGCATCATCCACCTCAAGGGGAGTTAGGGAAAAGAAAGGGTTCTCATCTTTGGTAGAGAAGTGTTCCATGATGCCCTCTTCTTTGCCCTGAGAACTAGGGGAAGTTTTGGGTCTGTGCATGTGTGCACATTGCAAAGGTGTGCTCTAGGGGAGCGGGGGGATTGGCGCGTGTGCGCCCCCTGCAAAAGAACTTTGGGCGACCTGGTGGTCATCCCAAACTCGAATAGCATGTCCAGCCTTAGGAGGCCTAGTGTCGTGAACATGTGTGTGTGATTGGACAGTCATGTGACCAGCCCTCATAGAGTGAGCAGGCATGTGCTAGGAGGGGAGACTAGGAGGTTCCCCTTCGTGTGCTCAAGCAGACGCAGCAACCAAGCAACCCTGAGTGGTGCAATGCATATGTAAAAGGTGTGCAGGGCTAGGTCCAGGAAGAGTCAAACCCTGATAGTGACTTGAGGTAACTTGAGGGTCGCCCCGAGTGATGCAGTGTACATGCGAAAGATGTGCAGGGCTAGGTTTAGGAAGACCCGAACCCTGATAGTGTCTCGAGGTAACCTGAGGGTTGCCCCGGGTGGTGCAATGTGCATGCAAACGTTGTGCAGGGCTAGGTTCAAGAAGACCTGCTCCCTGAAAATATCTTGAGGTAACCTGAGGGTTGCCCAGAGGTATGGCAGGCATGGATGGTTCACTAGCTTTGGTGGGTGTGTACGAGGTGGTGGCTTCAGAACCACCTCCTCTTGGTGTCGAGCCTCTTGTTACAGGGGTATGAAGTGATAGAGAATGGGGGTAGCCTCACGGCGACCCGAAGGAGCAATGATAGATGAATTATCAATCGCGGGAGAGGGAGCAATAGCCTCTAGGCTACCCCAAGCAATGGGACCAGCTGGTTAGGTGTCTCGATCTCACCTTTCGAATCTAGATGAGCGCACATACCTCAGGTTTCTGGTGAACCCGAGGATTGAGATCGTTCTCTCAGAACCTTGTTCGAGCGCAAGGGCAGGTATATCAATCGATGAGAGAAGAATTTTAGGTGGGTTAAAGACTTACTCAAGCTGGCTCACGTGAGTGTCCTCTTAGAATACGAAGACAGGCCCCCAGGTGCTTTAGCTGGTTTGGAATCGTCTCTCTTGACCTGCAATCCTCTTGTTTTCTGCACAACACTTCTATGGTTAATTTGTTATACAAGTGGGTCAAGGAGACCTACCCTTGTCTTAGGGCAACGTACATTCATGTGATAACATGATGAAACATAAAGTTTTAGATAAAGATAGAAAAGAGAAGAAAAAGATGGAGAGGCGAAGTTAGCATGACATCCGAACAATTATCGACTCAGAGTGGTAGCAAGACGGGCATGGTCCTCAGGATCAGCACGATGGCAATACTACTCTAAATAGAGACCGAGATAGCGGTGCTAAGCTAGATCTATCCTCAATCAAGTAAGAAGAGAGAGAAAGACAGTAGAGGGAGGAAGAATCCAGATGGCAATGGGCATTGTTGTTGGCAGCATGAGAAGGCAACATGTCCCTAGCGAACAGTGATGGCTCCTAACGAGGCGCATGGCGATAACTTCTCATAGGTCTCACGGCGATTACTTCTCGTAGGGCGCACGGCGATGGGCGCAGGGAAGCGCAGAAGAAGCCAGCGCGTAGTGACGAGTATTGCCTCGACCCTTTACAGACAATGATAGGTATTGCCATCTGCAACGGTCAGGCGACAGGGTGAATCCCCTGCGGGCGGCGATAGGGTTCATTACCCGCGTCCCTCGCTTAGGCACGTAGGATACGCCCGCAAAGGACGATGAGCAAAGCCGTCAGTAGGCCTCACGAAAGAGATAGAACAGAGGGAGAAAGAGATGCATGCATGGAACTGCCATCGCCAAGTGTAACCTGTGAGGCTATCAGAGAGGCATGCACAGCACTGCCACTGTCGTGCATGGCCTTTAAGGAGATCTCAGATGGGGAAGAAGAAGAAGGAAGAGAAGAAGAGAGAAAAGAGGAGAAAGAGAATAAAAGAAAAATAGGAGAGAGAAGGTTTACCTCGAACCTAAGGGTACCGGTCAAAAGTTTCCCTCACCTCACTCTCTCAAGCGTGACACAATAGTGGGAAGAAAGAGAAATTATATTCAATAAAAACTCTCTTTTATAAGGAGAAGAATCCTGTGTGTGTCTTTTCTACGTACAATGCTGGTACGTATATATAGAATTTACCCCAAACATGGGTGGATGATCAAAAGTAACCCTAATTGCTCGAAATTAAGATTAAATTGATTTAAAACAATTTAGAAAATAAGGTACAAAATGATAGATTTGCCCCTTTCTAACAATTCGTGGAATTCCAAAACAGTCCTTGTGTTGCCCTAAAACTTGTATGATCTTGCATGGATGATCCAGGGTCGTTCTGATGCCCGGTTGCTCGTAAGATGATTGTTTTTTTGTGGGACTTGGCATGGAAATCGATTTGATACCAACTTCGAGCCATGGATCGTGTTTTTAGTGCACGATCGTGTGACTTGAAATTTGAGTGGATCTTGAAACTTCGGATTGATAGTGTACTCGTTCCTTAATGTTTTTCGATGATTTCTTCGCTGAACTACACTAAGCATGCCGTTACGATCGCAGGGCACCAACGTAGCTCGATTCCGTGCTCGAATGAAGATTTCGTAACTTTGGAATTTTGGCCAGAAACTGAAATTTTGGAGACGGAATTTGTAGTCGCCTCGTCGACTTCCTGTGCAGAATCCGACGGTTCATCATATACGGGGTTATGGTCAGTGATAGCCCGAGACCTTACGCCCACAATGGAATTGGTCTCGCGTCGATTGGGCTCGCGAGCGACGTGATCTGACGGCTTGAGTGAGACACAACGCTATTGAATTTCCTGAACTTTATTCACGGATCAACTTCTTTCTAGCTTTTCTTCGTGCTCGATTGTTGTCACGGGGCGTGCCTCCTATCGAATCGCTCGTCTTGACTAGACGAACATGCTCACCAAATTTGAGCATAATTCGACGTGGGACGGGTGAGATATGAGCTTCGAAAATCACTGGTCGTGACTGTCCCTTCCATGGCAAAGAGTTGCAGCGTGACCGCAAGGGAATAACGTGGAGCCCCTCCTATTTCACTCTTCTTCCTATAACTTCTTCTTGGAGTGTCCGTTCGAGCTTAAATTTGACCCCTAGGGATCTTCAATTGTGCATATTCTAATGGTAGTGGTCCCATAGCAAATTGAGACACCGAAAAATGAAACTCTAGTTATAGGGTCTGTTTTAGGGTACTAGAGGCCGATTTTGTTGAAACTGTTTCTCAGTCTACACTGCCTTAGACATATCAAAATATGACAAAACTTGGTAAGAGACTTTTGAGAGACCTAATGAAGATCTTGGCTTGTTCTGGGGTTATTCTGAGACTATCAAAATTTCCACTGTTTTCTAGGCCTTTATTGAGCGGGGACCCCATGTTGATGAAAAATACCTTCTAACATTAGCAAGTGAGTTTTCGGTAGCAGGGTGCATGCTGATTGTGGTGACATGCATGCCACCAATGCACGGACGTAGGGAGTGAAGGACTTTTAGGTCCATCCTCACCTCTATCGGGAGAAAGGTCGGGAACAAGTTTCGTGTAATCTGTTCCTGATGAAGACTCACGGGTGTGTGTATAGTGAGCAGGAATAAAAAGAAAGGAAGGTCAAACAAGAACGATCCAATGATGAGGTAGCGTGTCCCTAGTGGAGTCGCCAAGCTGGTTAGGTACCTCGATCTCGCCCTCCGAGTCGGGTTAACCTGGTGGTGTGGTTCCGGGTTCAAGATGGACTCGGAACCTGAGATTACTCTCTCGAAAACCACGTAAAGAAGACGAGCAGAAGTACCAAGAGAAATCGGGGTCATGAGGTGGGACTTATCTCACGTGGGTCTGTACACACTTGAGCTAGCTTGCGTGCATGCCCTCTTAGATCATGTTGGAAAGTTCCCCCTGACCTATGGCCAGCTTGGAATCGCCTCCCTTGACCTGTATCTCCTTTCCTGCAACCATACACACACAATTAAAAGTACAGACAAGTGGGGCATAGGTCCCCACCTTGTTACAATGTGAAGTGAAAGTGAGAGAAGGAATTTGACCGGGTGGCTAGGATGGCACATTGTCTAATCCAATACGTTGACTGACTTGACGTGGTAGCAAGACGGGCACGGTAACTCAGACCGACATGGCAGCAATACTACTCGACGACGGAATCAATACCAACCAGCCTGACAAAATGGCTAGTCTGATGTGGCAGCAAGACGGGCATAGTAACTCAGACCTGCACGACGGGAATACTGCTCGACGACAGAACTGGCACGACGGTTAGTCAGCCGCAATGACTAGTCTGACGTAGCAGCAAAACGGGTACGGTAATTCAGACCGGCACGACGGCAATACTGCTCGACGACAAGACTGGCATGATAGCTTAAGGCCCAGCCTGCTCTCTGGTCAAACAAGCGATGGAGAGAAAGAAAGGAAATGAAGACTAGCTCGACTCTCGCTAGGTCTTCAAAAAGAGACGAAAGTGAAAATAAAAGTGATAGTGAAATACGAGTAATAAAGAATGAGATGAAATGGAAATGAAAAAGATGAATTAAAAAAACTTATAAAATGGAATTATGATTAAGATGGAATGAAGTGAAGTAAATAAATAAAATGAAATGGAGTAAAATAAAATAAAAAGGATAGAAAAAATAAAATAAAATGAGGTAATTAAAAATAAATGAAGGAAATATAGTAAGATATGGTGGGATAATATAGGTGGAATAAAAGAAAGAAAATAAAATGGAATAATGGAAAATAAATTGAAGTAGGTGAAATAAAATGAAAAGAATGAGTAAAATGGAAAAAGGTAACAGAAAGGGGTAGAAGAAGTAAAATAGGATGGTTTTAATAAAATAAAGAAAAAGGAACTTTCGTTGGGAGAGAGAGAAAGTTGGTTTACTGGGCTTTTAAAGTTTAAAAAGAGAGAGCTTTTGTTGGTTACTTAGATGAGAGAGAGACAGAGAAGAGTTTTGGGTATTTGTGAGGACGTAGGAAGTTAACCGTGAGATAACAAAAATGGGTAGGTTAGGTAACGGAGAGAGAGGCTTGAAGTAGGACGACGTGAGGAAGAGTGAACGAAATATGAGACGAAACGAAATGTTATGAAAAGAAAACGCAACGGAAACGAAAGAGGGAAGAAAGTTGAGAGACACAGACGGTTAGACAGAGAGAAACGTAGAGCGCTCACTTTGGGTTTTTTGTTTGAGAGAGGGAGAACAGGGAGACGATCGCGAAGGGCTGGGAAAAGGCAAGGAGAACTGCGGGAAAGTTGGAGAACCAGGAGAGAAGTGGGACAGGAAGGTGGCGTAAATCGTGGTGCAGCAGAGAGAAAGGCGCGGAGGCAGGGCAGCAGAGGTAGAGAGGGGCGGTGACAGGGCAGCAGAGATAGAGAGGGGAGGAGATTGCTAAGAGCAGGGCGGCAGTGGAGAAGGAGAAAGGAAGTGCACGAGTGGTTGATGGTTGCAGCTGCAAGGTGGCTGAGCAAGGTTGCAAAGAAGAGGGATGGTGTGGCAGAAGATAGGCGGAGATGGCTTGCAGGTGATGGTGGTGGAAGCGCCACTGGTGGTGGTTGTTGCTGGTGTTGCTGCAAATGGCAGGGATGAGGCAGCTGCGGAAGTTGTGGTGGCGATAGTTTGCAGCTGGTTGTAGCTGAGCGAGGGAGTGGGGGAAGGGATGGCGAGGAAGAAAGGAAGCGGCGAGATTGACAGAGGAAAAGGCAGCGAGGATGGAGGGGAAGAAGACGTTAGCTCCTGAGTGGGACGGAGAAGGGAGAGAGGTGGAGGTGGCTGTAGATGATTGTTAGCAGGGAGTTACAGAGGAACCAATTGTAGTCACAATTGAGTGGGAGGCGAAGAGAGGAAGAAAGTAGCAGGCAGCTGCTGCCTGGTGAGTGGGGACAGAGGTGGGTGCAGCCAAGGTGGAAACTGCTGCCTGGTGACTGGGGACAGAGGTGTGACTGGTGACAGAGGTGGGTGCAGCCAAGGTGGAAACTGCTGCCTGGTGACTGGGGACAGAGGTGGGTGCAGCCAAGGTGGAAAGAGAGGCGGAGGTTGCTGGCCCGTAGGAAGGGTTGAGACGCACGGCGATGGGTGGCGTTCACTCACGGGGATGGGGTTGTTACACACACGGCGTTAGGTGGTGGCTTGCATACGGCCTATGTAAGTTGGGTGCATACAGAAATAAGTAGAATGAGTACGGCGATAGATAGGATAGTGTTTACAGCACAGGGCGACAGATAAGATAGTGTTTACAGCGATACGTAAGATGGGTGCCTTGAGGGGATGGGTGCTTTGAAGGGATGTGGTTGTTACACGATGTTACGTGGATGCACACGGCAGTAGGTAAGATGGGTGCATTAAGGGGATGGGCGGTGACGGGGTTGTTACACCCACGGCGATAGGTGGTTGCCAATAGTGGTTTGCATACAGCGTAAGTAAGATGGGTGCACACAACGATAGGTAAAATGATTGCGCACGATGATAGGTAAAATTTGTGTTTACGGGGATAAATAAAATGAGTGCACAGGGTGATGATACGGAAAGAAGCATATACGAGGCGATGATGTGGACAGAAGCACACGGCGATAGGCAGAAATTCACCTGTGACGATAAGTTATATTCAGACGTGCGGTGATAGGATTATATTCACGTGGCGATCGGTTATGTTGACGCGCGTGGCGCTGGGATTACATTCACGCGGCTGATAAAGATTTGGACCATGGTTTGTGAAAAGGAGAAGAGAGACATGAGGGTCTACCTATAAGGGTGATTGTAGGGAATTCAGAAAAAGAAGAGTGAGGAAGACTAATGTGAGGGATTATAGGAAAAAGATTGGGCATGTGAGCCCGAGGGTGCACAAGAAGAAAATAGTCATGCAAGAGATAAAAAAAAAAGAAAAGGGAGAAATCGTGATCATGCTGGACCACGAAAAGGGAAAAAGGGAGGTTGTGGTCGTGAGGAAACCATAGAGAGGATAGAAGAGAGAGATCGTGGTCAAACGAGACCACAAGAAGAAAAGAGCAAAAGAGAATGAGAAAAAATGAAACATAGACGGCCATGGTCTCCACCATTTGTGAAAAGGGAGAGAGAAAGAGAGAGAGAGAAGAGAAGAGAGAGAAAGAGAAGAGATAAGCCCAAGGGTACCGACCCAAAAGTTTTTCTCTCTTTCCTCTTTCTCTCAAGACGTGACTCAACAATAAAAAAAGATGGAAATTTGATGAAGCAAATTGAAAGCACGTGCCCGACGAGAAGACCTCTTTGTTTTGTAGGTGATTAGATGGTCATCGGTCGTTCTGTTGTGTTTGTGAATTTATGTATTTTGTGGTCAGGCCTGCAGTACTTTAAATGAATTATAATATTCTAGATATTGCTTATAACCTTGCAGACTGTATGTGGATATGAAATGTTTTTAATTTATCCAACATTTGTTATATTTCTGGTGGGTGTTTCGCTTTCTTTTGAGGTTTGTACTGATTACCATTTATAAAGTTTTGAGCCACTCCGACCTGAGTGGCGTTCGCAACCTCTGTGATCGTGATCTAGCGCTCTGTCGCCCTCCGGTAGTGTACTGTATGGGGTCACGGGGCGAGGTCGTGACATCGTCTAGCAGTATTGCTGTTGAGCCGGTCTTAGCTATCGTGCCCACCCTATTGCCACGATAAGCTAGCCATCGTGCCAGGCTGGCCAGTGATCGTTCTGTCGTCTAGTAGCATTGCCGTTGTGCCAGTCTAGTCATTGTGCCCATCTTGCTACCACACCGGGTTAGTCACTTGCTGGTCTACCTACGTGTTAGTCTAGTCATCTAGTCAAATTCCTATCTTCCCCATTCCCCTGCTCTTTCTCTTTCTTCTTCTTTCATCTATCCTTTTACCCTTTCTTCTTTTGGATGTGCACGCCCATGTACATTCTCTCAAAGGCAAGGTGGGGTCCCTTCGGCCCACTGGTCTTGTAAAATTACACATGTGTGTGTGATTCTAGAAACAAGAGAGTACAGGCCAAAGGAGGCGATTCCGAATCAGTTGTAGGACTAGAGGGCTTTCTTCGTGACCTAAGAGGGCACCCACGTGAGTCAGCTCGAGTAAGTCTCGAACCCACCATAATTCCTCTCTCATCGGTAGGTATACTTGCCCTTGCTCTTGAGTAAGTTTCCCAAGAGAGCGATCTCAAGTCCTGTTTCTCTGGAAACTCGAGACACATGCCATCAGGTTATCCCTACCAAAAGGGCAAGATCGAGGCACCTAACCAGAGACCTCTCTGGCTCCCCCAAAGATAGGAAGAGAGTCGGGGTATATGATGTTTGGGTGGTCGCTCCCCCATTCATAGTGATTGGCACCCATAAGGTGTAACACTCCTAGCAAGGTGCTTAAGGGGTAGTGTCTTGTAAGGCCATCGTTTATCAAAAGCCTCAAAGCACGTTGAGGACTTTGTGTGTGTGTGTGAAAACATTACGAAATGGATTCCCCCATTTGTTATTATTTTCCCTCCTTAGTGATGGTAGAAATCCTAAGCAATGAGAATGGCTTAGCCTGATAGATAGGGCTTCTACTTTGAGATTAAGCGAATTAGGGAGTGAGTTAGTTAGTCATTGTTGATGCTTACCTTCATATGTTGATTTGCTAATATTTGTATGGTTGAATGATTTGATTGACCTCTGCTTCCTATCATATATGATTGATCTAATTATTACTACACTATGAATCATGCACGGCACACTGATAGATATGATTATGATGCACGACTCATGTTTTATAAGAATGGCATAGCACCTTGAGCATTGTTGTGAGATGATATTCATAGGCAGGAAAGCATGACACCATGGGCTACTTGCTGAGCTTTATAGCTCACTCCTTTAACTTTCATCTATGTAGAGCAATAGTTGTCGGGTTTGTGAAAGGCCTTTTTGATGATCGCGGCTGGCGGTTGGAGCCCTGTACTTCTTGAGGAAGCTTTGTTTTTATTGTATGTGTTAGATGGCAGTTTGGCCATATAGTTGTTTTTGCTTTGGAACTATGTGTTGTTGTTAGGCCTTTGGTGCTTTGGACTCTCTCATAATATTTTGGATCTACCTTATCAAATTTTGGGACTTGAATTTCCGGGTATATTTGTGGGTTGTGTACTCCATGTTTTGTTAGTTTAAGTTTTTTTTTTGTGGTTGGCTTTGATTTCCATCTTTTCAAAGAATTGAGCGCACTCCCACCTGAGTGGCATTCGCTACATGTGGTCTTGGTCCCGCACCCTATCGCCTTCCTACGTGTCCGACAGGGGGTAGGGGGCGGGGTTGTGACAATTATGGTATCAGAGCAGCAAGGATAGAGTTCTTAGGCTGGAGAGTCTTAGAAGTGTCCTTAGGGTGGTTTTTGGATAGGCTAGTAACTGGGTGTTCCTCTTTTAGGTCAAGATGTCGAGGACTCGTGCCAATAATTTGAGCTCGAGTATTGAATTCTTTAGGATACTCAGGGTATCACTCAAGTTATGAAGGATTGTATGCCGACCCCGGCTGTCCCTGCCTCAGACTAGACAGATAGTGGATTGATTGAGAGATTTAGGAGATTTGCACCTCCTGTACTCTCGATAGATGGAGTATAAATGGCTGAAAGGTGGAGGAGGCAAGTAGAGAAGATCTTTGAGGTTCTACATTGTTCTGATGAGAAAAAAGTTTGCTTGGGGACCTTTATGCTAGAAGGGGGTGTCGAGCATTGGTGGAGTTTGATGAAACTATCTTGGGCGGAGACAGGGACTGGGGCCACTTGAGAGAACTTCTTAGTGGAGTTTAATGAGAAGTATTTCCCTGATTCTGTCTTAGAGAGGAAAGAAGTTGGGTTTATTGAGCTGCAACAAGGGAGAATGTTGGTAGAACAATATGCAGTCAAGTTTGTGGAGCTCTCTTGGTATGCGCCCCATATCATTAACATAAAGGTGCGTAAGGAGAGTAAGTTTGAGAGGGGCCTCAGGCCAGATATTCAAGGAAGAGTAATGTCAGCCAACCTTAAGGCGTTCTCCCTATTAGTGGACGTAGCTTTGAAGATTGAGAAGGATTGTAAGGAGTTTCGGCTGAGGAAAGAAGGGAGAGTAAGGCCCCCACCATTTGAGAATTTTGAGAGGAAGACTCGGCTGCCTCTTAGGATAAATTTTAGATGACGGACTCAGCAGAGCAACATAAAGGCTCAAAAGACGTTCCAGGGCGATGTTCCGCAAAACCAGCCAGTGCAGTGGCTTTTGTGGGAAGCCTGGTCATGCGTCTTCCGAGTGCTGGCTGAAGACTAAAGCGTGCTTCAAGTGTCGCAAGCCTGGCCACCTGATCAAGAACTGCCCCGTGATGAAGCTAGAGAACAGACCGACGGCTCAGGGCCAGGTGTTTGCACTTACGTAGCAGGAGGCGAAGGTGTCGACCTCAGTGATCCGAGGTACGCTCTTTGTTTGTGGTAGAGAGGCTAAAATTTTGATTGACCTTGGTTCCTCTCATTCTTTTGTTGCACTTCATTTTGCTTGTCATCTAAATGTTGAACCTTTACTTCTTGATTGTACTTTAGTTGTGTGCACACCTATGAGGGGTTCTATGGAGACTGATTTAGTATACAAATAGTGTGGGGTTTTGCTGGACGAGTGTGTCTTGCCCATAAACTTGATACTTTTAGATATTCAGAACTTTGATCTTATTTTGGGCATGGACTGGTTGTCCACATACCATGCCACTGTTGACTGTTCTGATAAGACTATGACCTTTAGACCCCCTACCCGACCTAAACTTTGCTTTGTTAGTATCAAGAATGATCCCCCTCTACATTTTATTTTGACCTTTCTTGCTAATCGTCTTCTGGCTAAAAGACATGTTGGATATTTAGCCTATGTGGTATAGAATCGTGATGTCCAGTCCAAGTTAGAAGAGATACCAGTGCTAAGAGAATACCCTGAGGTTTTTCCCGAGGAGTTGTTCTCGTAGCCTCCAGTAAGGAAGATAGAGTTTGAGATAGATGTAGTCCCTAGTGCTGCTCCCATCTCTAAAGCCCCATATAGAATGGCGCAAGCTGAATTGAAGGAGCTGAAAGAGCAATTGCAAGAGTTGTTAGAGAAGGGATTCATCCGGCCTAGTGTGTCGCCTTGGGGTGCTCCGGTCCTTTTTGTGAAGAAGAAGGATGGGTCCATGAGGCTTTGTATCTATTATAGGCAATTGAATCAAGTAACCGTGAAAAACAAGTACCCTCTGCCTAGAATTGTTGACCTCTTTGACCAGCTTCAAGGGGCCCAGGTGTTTTCTAAGATTGATCTCCGAACAGGTTATCATCAGTTGCGTGTCCAGGAGGGAGATGTTCTCAAGACTGTGTTTAGAACCTGACATGGTCACTATGAGTTTTTGGTGATGCCATTCAGATTGACTAATGCCCCAGCTATTTTCATGGACCTGATGAATAGGATTTTCAGACCTTATTTGGACAATTTTGTTGTGGTCTTTATTAATGATATTTTGGTGTATTCAAAGAGCCAAGAAAAGCATGAACAACACCTAAGAGTAGTCCTTCAGACTCTTAGGTAAAAAACGTTGTATGCGAAGTTGAGCAAGAGTGAGTTTTAGCTTCCTAGTGGGCGCATTATTTCTAAGGATGGAGTAGCGGTTGACTCTTCAAAGGTTGAAGTTGTACTCAAGTGGGAAAGACCGACAAATGTTACTGAGGTCCGTAGCTTTCTGGGGTTAGTCGGATATTACATGCGCTTTGTAGAAGGATTTTAAAAAATAACGTTCCCTCTGACTCGACTGTCCCAGAAGGATGTGAAGTTTGTGTGGTCAGATGAGTGTGAGAAAAGCTTTCAAGAGCTAAAGAAGAGGCTGACCAAAGCTCCGATACTGGCCTTACCCAAAGGAAATAAGGACTTTGCAGATTACACCGATGCCTCTCATAGTGGGCTCAGATGTGTACTTATGCAGCAAGGGAAGGTCATTGCATATGCCTCCAAACAATTGAAACAGTATGAGCAGAACTATCCAACTCATGATTTGAAGCTTGCGGCTATAGTATTCGCTTTGAAATTTTGGAGACATTATCCCTATGGAGCCCAATTTATGGTATTTACTGACCATAAGAGCCTCAAGTACTTGTTCTCCCAGAAGGAATTGAACATGAGGCAAACGAGATGGATGGACCTGTTGAAAGATTATGATAGTACCATCCTATATCACCTGGGCAAAACTAATGTGGTAGCAGATGCTCTGAGTAGGAAGCCCATTGTATTGATGGCTCATTTAATGGTCTGAGAGATGAAGTTACTAGAGGATATAAAGGGTTGGCATCCAGCTCCGCCCCTCAGTGATGGGGTAGGTATGACCTCTAGTATAACGGTAGAACCCCAATTGTTTCCTCAGATCCGGTTGGCTCAAAAGAAAGACCCCCAACTTATGAAGATTATAGAAGAAATGAAGCTGGGAAAGAGAGATGATTTCTCTATGAGCAATGATGACTTATTAAGATTTAGAGATCAGGTCTATGTCCCGAACGATGAGGATGTGAAGAAAGCTATCTTAGAGGAAGCACATCACTCCCATTATACCATACATCTCGATATACTAAAATGTATTAAGACCTGAAGAAAACTTTATGGTGCAATGACATGAAAAAAGAGGTAGCACTATTTGTTTCTAAGTGCTTGACATGCCAGCAAGTAAAAGTTGAGCATCAAAAACTCACCGGGTTATTGCAGCCCTTACCTATGTCAAAATGGAGATGAGAGCATATTTCTATGGATTTGTCTCTAGGTTGCCTAGAACGAGTTCAGAGCATGATAGCATTTGGGTCGTTGTGGAATAGCTGATTACAGCTGCCCACTTCTTGTCAATCTGCACGACTTATACTTTAGATAGACTGGCCCAGCTGTACATTAAGGAGATAGTGACGTTGCATGATATACCAGTTAGCATCGTGTCCGACAGGGACACTAGATTTACCTCTAGTGAGAGTGAGAGAGAAGAGAGAGAGAAACGTGGGGACAGGCAGCTTAGCCACCAGTAAAGAGAGATGAAGAAAAGAGAAGAAGAGAGACGTAAGTGAACTGGTGGTAAGCTGTTGGTCCTAAGAGATAGAGATAAATGGATTGGTGGCTAGGCCACCATTCGAGAGAGAGAGAGAGAGAGAGAGAGAGAGAGAGAGAGAGAGAAGAGATGGAGGAGAGAGATAGAGGATCGACGGCTAGACTGTCGGGTAAGAGTGTGAAAGAGAGGAAAGATGGAAGGTTGGGATGAGAAGAAGGATGAACGTGCCCATTGGGGGTACGAGCGCCAACAAGCCCGGCTCAAGCAGTTCATCCTTGACCGTATCTTCAAACAATTAATTCTCCCAAGTGGGTAGGAGTGATTGAGTGTATTTTCACTTCGCATAACTCGGCACCCTTTTTAGTTTTCACCTGAGTCCTTGGGGTATGTGCCAAAACCGTTTTTCATGGAGCCCTAGTCTTTCTTCTTGGCATTTTTACATGTAGATTCATGGCCACATCAGCCTTTGTATGGGTGGTATATGATCAAGGGACAAGATACTTAATTTAAAATTTTCCATTTTATTGAAACATGATGCTTTAATTACATACAACTTTCATATGGGGTTATGAAATTACAGACTCTAGCCCACCCCTTGGACTAATACACATCTTGGATTATTGAAAAATCCAACTCTAATAGGTTCCCTTTGCAAATCTCTTTCTCAAAATACAAATAAATACAATGTAGTGTCCAAATACACATATGTTTTTCTTTACAACTCATTGAATTACATGTACTCAAAGCTCCACATCTTTCCAAATTACATAGCAATTACATATTTAATCTTCATCATCATCATGTACCACATGTTACGTACATACCATATAAGAAAATCCAGTGAGATTTCTGTTGGAAATATGGCCTTTCAAGACTTAAATTCCAGTAGTCTCTCATTTAGTCGGAGCGATTGAGAGACTAAAATCTGGGTGCCTTGCGAAATGTGACACCGATTCTTTTATGCCATGTACACATGAGGCATCAAGAATTCACACGTTGAGAAAGTTATTTCTTAAAGAGGTGTAAGGGTCACCTCCTAGTCAGGATTTTAAAAAGTAGCCTCATGTTTGGTTGTGATTGGCCAAGGCTTGAAGAATCCAAACGAGAAAAATAGAACTCGAGTATTTATTGAGTATTCACATAGCATGGAATGGTCAATACTTGTGCGACATAAGCCCGTATCTTGACATAAGACGATTTTATAGCATGTGTACTTTCATTTGGCACAGGAAGCTACTCTCCCAAATGCATTATCCGAGTTTGGAATAGCCAATTTTACATGTGCTTTGAAAGAACCCCTATAATTGACTGAAATCATGTCCCACAAGGGTACACCTTTAATCCATTGATAGTCGGATGATCGAAAGCTATGGCTCAACTGATTTGATGTGTCCAATTATATGTATCTGCTTTGGACTGTGGAACATAGGTCCATTGGTTTGATCTGAGACTGGACGGAATATCATTCGAAACTGGCCCAATGGACTACTCTGAAACCTAAAGTTCTATGTATGAGATCTCACTATACATTTTGTCTAATTTTATTATGATGAGAAAAGCTTAATAATCTCAAAAATATTTTAAATATTTATTATGAATTTTAGAGAATTTTTCAAATTTTTTTATTTGCTCAAAATGATGTTTTACAAAATGTTCAACTAAATTCCAGCTTAGTCTTGCCCTGGAAATGTCACATGGCATCCGAGGGGCCATAGGGCTGTCATTTGGTGCCTCATGCCCCACCTTAGGATCACCGCCCAACTCTGATCCCTAGGTGGGGAGACCTGATTGGTATTTTTTTGTTTGTTTTATAATGAGTTGTGTTAGGGTGTTATGTTGTATATCGTTATATTATGTTATATTCTTATAGGGACCTTTTTATCGTATATTTAATTAACTCACACATGTGCGTGACTATTTAAGGGAATTCTTTTTTTTCTTCTTTTGAGTTCAAAATATCTTCACACACGTGTGAATGGGACATTAGCTTTGAATTGGTTGGTGTATAAGATGATTGGCTTTGATAAAGTAGAATCTTTTCACATGTAAGAAGTTTTTTAATTACTAGATTGCCCATTAACCTTGGTAGACCTCTACACTAGGTACATTAGCCTCTTGGATTAGTGCACCAAAGGTGTTGATTGAATCGTAAGTTGAATCAAAATCTTGAAAATTCATGCCCCCTTTTAGAGCCTTGTGAGAGATAGTTCAAGAAAGAGTTTGGCCTCATGTTTTTCCCATAGAGTTGTAGAGTTCTATTGATGAACTTGGTGATCTTTATGGTGGTTCTCATTTATTATGTATGAGTCCATGAAATTTTTCTTCACATAAGTTCACATTCTTAAGCATCTATATTTGCTGGTATTTTGAATTTATAGTATTTTTATTGATCTTAGAATCCTTGTTTGATCATCCTTTTACATCAAACTTATTCATAGTGTAGTGCTTCATGAGTTATAACCTATATGCATGAGAATTCATTATCATGTATCGTATCGTTAGATTATTTTGCTTCAAATCCATCAAATACCTTAGTCATATTATATCTCTAAATTTCTAAAAGTCTTTTATCACGTTTTTACCGATGAGGGTTCTTAAACATTTCATACAAGAATGTTGTGGTGGTCTGAGGGACCACCATGTGTAGTTTAGCCATAACTCTCTTGATTTTGATCTGATTTGATTCAAACCTTTTACATTCTGTTTTGGATGACAATATAACTGTATTGAGATCTTAAGAAGTGATTTTAAGGTGTGTAACTTTTTCCCATTTGGATTAGATACTCTTGTAAGATTGAACCACTTGTATATAATCCGAACTGATAAAATTAAGACTTTATATGGCCCGAATGCGTGGCCCAGGCACAAGGCGTTCGACACATGACATATCGATCTTAATTTGGCATTTTAATTCCCTGTTTAGTTTATTTAATTTCCTGAAATTTTTTTGGTGCAGTTGTAGGTTGTATTTAAGTTTGGGGCATAACTTATGTAATTTATACTATGAAAGTATAATTGATAAGTTATTCTTGCTTTATATGTAATTGCCCCCATAAGGGGCTGGTATTTTAGTTATTTACAGTGGTTTTATAAGGTTAGAAATGGTTTTAAGCAAGTGGCATGTTAAAGGTATCAATTTTGGCTTGTTTTTTGGCTTGAAAATTTGCTCTAGTCTTTGTACTCACTATCAATTATTATTAGAGCTACGCTCATTTACAGCCTCTTTTAGGGTCTTTAGAGGGATAATAGAGTACCAAATAGGAAGTCATGGCAGCCCGACACTCACCGAATTGCCCAAGGAGGAGAGGTTCAATGGAACCAACTTCTTCGAATGGAGAAGGAAGACTCATTATGTGTTTCATGAAGATGGTCTAGTGCCATTATTGACTTCTAGACCACCTAATCAGCCTCCAATATATGCTCCTCAAGTTGTTAAGGATGCATATGAGACATAGCATAACAAAAACCAAAGTGCCATGAACATTATTTTTGCAACCATGAGTGATCCTTTTGTTAATGAATATGAGGATTTTGTGTGTTTTAAAGATATCACTGAAAGCATGAAAAAGAAATACGACACACCTAATGAAGCTCAAAAAATTATAACAATGAAGAACCTCATGAGTTGCAAAATGGATGATCATACCAAAGTGGGTGATCATCTATGAGAGTCCAAGAATTGTATCAAACAGAGTGAAAGAGCTGGATACTCATACGGCCAAGTTTCGCAAAAAACAATGTTTGTGCTTTCAATTTTCCCCTTGTGGGAGAGCTTCGTGGCAAATTTGATGGTAAAAAGATGTGCCACCATCAGTGGATGATATTGCCTCTTTGATGGAAGGGGAAGAGCAAAGAAGGATGGCGATAGATGGACCATCTTCCATGATCCATATGGTAAAATATCACCAACCCTCCTCTTCTTCTACTCCCTTTTTTATTACTCCTATCTCTTCTTCTTTTCCTAACTCTACTATGGTGAATGCATGTAATGTGGGAACGAGTGGTAGTACTAATGTTTAGAACAAGAAAAGCAAGGGAAAAGGCAAATGGAAAGGGAATGGGAAGCAAGAGAGAAAATCTTACTCCCCTTATTCATTTAGCCATTACCCTCCTAAAACCCATGCCTACCCACCGAGCCATGCTAGCCCCATGCCTTTTAGGCCTAAACCACCATTCACACCCATGGCGGTAAGTGGGAGGTCAATTTGGCCCTCAAACCAAGATTATTCTAAGGTGCAATGCTATAAATGTAAGAAATTCGGGCAAACCCAAACGTTTTGTAAATATCCTCCTCACCCACCACCCTCATTGTTCTCCCAAGCCCAATACTGGTAAGCCTCAAGTTAATACCGATGGAGGACCAAGGAAAGATAGGGTTTGCATGGTCCATGAGACTTCAATTTCCAATGAGGAGGCATATGTGTGGGTACTTGATTCGGTGGCCACTATCCATGTGGAAAATTCTATTAAGGGCTTTAGAAGGTTTTATGATATCAAACTTGGCACCTATAATATTTCCATGCATGGAAATCAAATGGAGAGGGTTTTAGGTAAAGGGGAATATATGTTGGAGATCACTAATGGGGAGACTCTTATGGTTAAAGACACCCTCTATGCACCCAGGATGAGAAAAAATCTCATCTCGATTTACAAGATAAGTAAAGCCTATTTTGTGCTCATGTTTAAGGAGGGTAAGGTCTATGTGCATGATGGCTTTATCAACGAAGACCTTATTTTTGTAGCCCACTTGGTTCAAGGGCTTTATGAAATTGAAATGAAAAATGAGTTTGCTTACTTGGGTGATGATTTGCAAAATTTCACTTTATGGCTGATTAGGTGCCTCGATCTCGCCTCCCCGGATCTACGTGATCGGGTGACACGTGTCTTTGGTTCGGAAGACCCGGGACCTGAGATCGCTCTCTCGGGAACCTCATGCACAGAACAAGGCCAGGTGTCCAACTAGTGAGAGAGGAAGTTTGGATGTGAGGTGGGGCAACCTCACTTGGGTCCGTGACTTACTAGGGTTGACTCGTGCGGGTGTCCTCTTAGATCACGACAGAAATCCCCCCAGCTGCTTTAGCTAGTTCGGAATGGCCTCCCTTGACCTGTAATCTCCTTGTTTATGGCAAAGAATGTGAAAAGTTAAGGTGATGAAGTGGAAGGTTCGAATAAAGGTCGAAAAGAGAAGAGAACTTAATGAAGGGACGAGACTAACATGATAGCCGAATAGTGACCGACTCGGAGTGATAGCAAGACGGGCATGGTACTCAGGACCAGCACGACGGCAATACTACTCAAAACCAAGGCCAATATGACTGTTCTAATCTGGTGTGGCAGCAAGACGGGCATGGTACTCAGGACCAGCACAAGGGCAACACTACTCGATAGCTACACCGCTGTGGCAGTGCTAAACAGAGACTACCCTCAGTCAAGTGAGAAGAGAATGAAGAGAAGTCACGAGACGGTGAAGAGATGGGGTCCCGACAGGGCTAGGCATCGCCACTCGCAGTCGTGGGGTAACAGTGTCACAACCCTTGGATGATGCTGGACACTGTTGCTCACGGTCAGAGGGTGAGCCGTGAACTAGAGACGGCGCTAGGAATCGTCGTTAGCAACACGAAAAGGCAGTAAACCCCTTCGCAGGCATTGATAGCCTCATGTGAAGCACGTAGTGATATCCATTTGTGAAGCGCACGATGATAGTTCCTTCTGAGGCACAAGGCGATGGGCGCGGGACATAAGAGAAACCTGCGGACGGCGATGGGCACCAAGCACACGAAAGAGGCTTGCGGAAGGTGATAGGCACCGAGCGTACGAAGAAATCTCGCAAACGACGATAGGCACCGAGCTCGCGAAGGAAGCTCGTGGACGACGATAGGCGCCAAGCACATGAAAGGAGCTTGTGGACGGCGATAGGTGTTGTCACGACCCTTCGCGAGCGGCGATAAGCATCACCATCTGCGATAGGCGCACAACAAGGAAAGACCCCTACAGGCGGCAATAGACGTAGTCGTCTATGCTTCTCGCGGAGAGGTAGAGACGAATGAAGAGGAAGAGGAAACAACTCGCACATGTCGCCGCCATCACCATGCACGACCTATGAAGCCACAAGAGGGGGAAAGAAAGAAAGAGGCATGCACGGCACTGCCACTGCCGTGAATGGCCTCTGAGAGAAACTCAAACGAAGAAGAGGAAGAAGAAGAAGAAGAAAGAGAAGAAGAGAGAAAAGAAGAAAAAGAAGAAGAGAGGAAAAGAAGAGAGAAATATTTACCTCGAGCCTAAGGGTACCGATCCAAAAGTTTCTCTCTCCTTCCTCTCTCTCTCCAAACGTGACCAAACAATGAGAAGGAATGAGAATTTTATTAAGCAAAAATTCTCTTTTGCCAAAGGTCAGTGTATAATGGTAGTATGCGGTATATATAGAGTTGTGCCCAAACATGGGTGGATTGATTAAAATTAAACTTAATTTCTGAAAATTAAGATTTAACTGAATTAAAATAAATTGTAAAAATGGGTGCAAAATGACTGATTTGCCCCTTCATAACAATTCGTGGAATTCCAAAACAATCCATGTGCTGCTACCCTAGAATGTGCGTGATCTTTCATGGATGATTCTGGAGTTGTTCTGATTCCTGTTTGATTGAAAGATGATTTTTTCCTTGTAGGGCTCAACATGACGATCGATTTGATACCAACTTCGCGCCATGGATCGTATTTTTAAGCCATGATCATGCGACTTGAAATTTGGATGAATCTTGAAACTTAGGATCGATAGTGTGCTTGTTCCTTGATGTTTTTCTGTGATTTCTTCACTGGATCACGCTGAGCATGCTGTCACGATCGTGTGGCAACAACCGCAGCTCAATTTCGTGTCCCGACAAGGATTTTGCAACTTTGGCGTTTTGGCCAGAATTTGGAATTTCGGTATCGAAATTTGCAGTCACTTCATCGGCTTCATGTGCGGAATCCGACTGTTCATCATGTATGGGGTTTGTTAGTGGTAGCCTTGGACCTTACGCATGTGATGAAACTGGTTTCACGTCGACCGGGTTCGAGAGCGGCATGATTTGGCCACATGTCGATCGGGTTCGCGAGCGGCATGATTTGGCCACTCGAGCGAGGCGCGACACTGCTGATTTTCCTACAACTTTCTTCACGGATCAACAACTTCTCTCTAGCTTTTCTCCGAGCTCGGGTGTCTTCTCAGGCATGCCACATATGAAAATGCTCGTCTTGACGAGACGAACATACTCACCAAATTTGAGCACGATCCAACTCGAGACAGGTGAGATATGAGCATCGAAAGTACCAACATCAAAACGTTTTAGGGTCTTGACTAGTTCTAGGGCCATTTTGAGACTGTCTAAATTTTCATTGTATGTTAGGCTTTATTAATCAGGTTTTCCTTTTTATTCCGCATCGGGGACCCATGATGATGAGAAATGGCTTCCAACAATGGAATCTAAGGATAAGTCACATTAATCCATCTAAAATGCATATTATGATGAAATAAAAATTGCTTGATAAAATGAATATCAATTCCCATAATAGATGCGACGCTTGCCTTAGAGGAAAGATGATAGAGAAGTCTCACCATAAGGTCGTATGTGTCACGAATCTTTTAGAACTAATCCACTCATATGTGTGTGGACCTGTGAGTGTGCCTACCATGAGATACATGAGGTACTTCATAGCATTCATTGTTGACCACTTCTGTTTCGATCACACCTATCTCATGAGAAACAAAAATGTAGCCATAACCAAATTCCAACAATATAAGGCGGAAGTTAAAAAGCCAACTAGGTAAAATCATCAAAAACCTTAGATTGGATAGAGGTGGCGAATACACCTCCCATGCCTTCCAGAACCTTTGTATCCAATATAGTATTGTCCAACAAACCACCATGCCTTACTCTCCCAAACAAAATGCGATTGCCGAGAGAAGGAATAGGATCCTAGTGGAGATGGTGGAAAGTATTATGAATATCACTAATCTTGGATTAGAGTTTTGGGCGGAGGCAATTTTAACCACCACATATGTCCTTAACTAGACTACCACCAAAGCGGTTTCATCAACTCTTTGCCAACTCTTCATGGGCCGACCTCCCTCAATAAAGCCCCTCAAAGTGGGGGAATGGTCAGCCTATGTTCTCATACCATCTTAAAATAGGTCCAAACATGATTCGAAAGGCATAAAATGTTTCTTCATTGGATACCCAAGTCATGCGAATGGATTTAGGTTTTATAACCTCATGAATCTGAATGTAATTGAAAGCCTTGATGCCCACTTCCATGAAGATGAATTCCTTGAGAGAGAATCAACTCAAAAGAGAGTAGACTTCCATGAGCTTGAGGCTAATAAAGATGTTGAAACCATCACACTTAGGTGAAATGAAAGAATAACAACACCATCCAACTATTTCACTTATCTTGGGGAGGATTATGAGAGGATCAGTGAACAAACCGATGATGAACCTTATTATTACCTACATGTCATGTCTTGCTCGGATCATAAATTATAGAAAGAAGCCATGCAAGATGAGATAAATTAGATCATAAAGGACCATGTATGGAAGTTAGTCTGCTTACCACCTAACCATAGATCTATTGGATGTAAGTGGATATTCAAAAAAAAACTTAACTCCGAAGGACGTATTGAAAAACAAAAGACAAGGCTTATAGCACAAGGGTTTAGACAAAATAAATGGGTGGATTATTTTGACACCTATTCAACTATTACCAAAATGCCTTCAATTAGTATGATCATATTTATACCAGCCTACCGTGACCTAGAACTGCATCAAATGGATGTGGAAATCGCCTTCTTAAATGATGACTTAGAAGGGGATATACACATGAACCAACCCCGAGGGATTTGTTGTGAAAGGAAAGGAAATATTTGTGTACAAACTTAACAAATCACTTTATGGTCTCAAACAAGCTTCAAGAAGATGATTCCTCAAGTTCCACCGAACCCTGATTAGATATGGATTCAAATCGAATAAAGATAATAATTGTGTGCACCATAAAACCAATGGGAGTGGCATTACTTTCATGACTTTATATGTGGATGACATTCTAATAGCTAGTACCACCCTAGCCATATAAGGGACACAAAGGCAATGGTATCAAGTAACTTTGATATGAAAGATATGGGAGAGGCTTTGTATGTCTTAGGGATTCAAATTATAAGAGATAGTGCAGCCCACACTAATCAATTATCTCAATCCACATACTGTAAGAAAGTTCTTGAGAGATTTTGTATGAGTGAATCCAAGCCTATAGATGCAACCATGGCAAAGAGAGGAAAGTTAAAAGTCAATATGAAACCAAACAATTATTTTGAGAGAAGTAAGATGGAAAGGATCACGTATCGGAGTGTCATGGGATCACTAATGTATTTAACCATAGGAACTAGACCTGATCTAACTTTTTCCCAAAGATGGATAGGTCAATTTCAAAGTGATCTTGGATTAAAACATTGAAAAGTCATAAAAATAATCATGAGGTGTTTGAAAGGAATATTTGATTATTGATTAATCTATGGTAATGTGAGGGAGCTTAGAGTTTTGGGATATACAAACTCCGACAATCAAGGGGACCAGAATGACTCAAGATCCACTTCGGGTTATCTATTTCTTTATGGGGGTAGTGTCATATCTTGGCGCACCAAGAAGCAAGATACGTTAGCCCTATCTATTATAGAAGCTGAATATATGGCTTTATGTTCCGCAACTTTAGAAGCCATATGGATTAAAAAGTTCTTGAATCATCTTAACTTCAATCCACTAAAACATAGAACTGTAAGGATCATGTGTGACAATCAAGTTGTTATAGCAGTGGCAGTTGAACGAAGGTTTCATAAGAAGTCAAGACACATTAAAGCCCAATATCATGAAGTAAGAGAAGAAGTAGCAGCTGGCAAAATAGAAGTTGGTTACATACGATCTGAGGCAATACATGTAGATCCATTAACTGCAGGCTTGGGGGTAAGTGATTTTGTGAGGCATGTGTATGGGATCGGTTTAAGGAGGTTGGCATAGTTTTTATTACTTTGTCTATTGCTTGTGAATGATATATCCATGGATGAGCATGAATGTTTTGATTTGTTGTGAACGATAATGAGAGAGAGATACAAATTAAGGCCACAAAAGTCCAAGTGGGAGAATGTTGAAATATGGCCTTTCAAGGCTTAAATTCTAGTAGTCTCTCATTCAGTGGGAACGATTGAGATATTGAAATCTGGGAACTTTACGAAATGGGGCCCAGATTCTTTTATTCTAAGTACGCATGAGGCATCGAGAGTTCATATGTTGAAAAAGCAATTTTTCAAGGAGGTGTGTGGGTCACCTCCTCTTCAGGATTTTATAGGTTAGCCTCATGTTTGGTTATAATTGGCCAGGGTTTGTAGAATCCAAATGAGAAAAATAAAACCAGAGTATTTATTAAGTATTCATCCTGTATGGAATGGTCAAGACTTATGGGATATAAGCATGTGTCCTGACATGAGACCACGCCATAACATGTACACTTTCATTTCATGCGAGAATCCACTCCTCCAAATTATTTATTTGAGTTTGGAAGAGGCAGTGCACATGTGCTTTGAGAGGACCCCTGCAATTGAGTTAAATCATGTCCTACAAGGGTACACCTCTAATCCACTAAGAGCCGAATGATCGGAAGTTCCGGCTCAGCAGCTTTATTGTGGCCAGTTATGTTTCAATGCTTTAGATTGTGGAGCATAAGTCTATTGGGTCAATATGAGACTCAAAATACTCTGAAACCTACAATTATAAGCCTAAGATCTCATTATACCTTTTGTATGAATTTATTATGATGAGGAAAGCCAAATAATTTCTCACAAATACTTTAACTATTTATTGTGAATTTTAGAGAAGTTTTTAGATTTTTTTATTAGCTCAAAATGAGGTTTTACAAACAAATTGTTTGGGCCAAATTCCAGCTTAGTCCTATCCTGAAAGTGCCACATGGCACCCCAGGCCCCACACTAGGATCACCGCCGAGCTGGGTGCAGATCCCTAGCGAGGGGGGCGAGGTAGATTAGTATTTTTTTTGTTTGTTTTATAATGGGTTGTGTTAATATATCGTTATATTTTTGTTATATAATGTTATAACTTATGGACCCTTTTTTATCACATATGTAAATAACTCATGCATATGCCATACTTGGAATGTGTGAAGATTAATTAAATTGTATAATAATTTTAGAGAAAAATCATTTTTCTTCTTTTGAGTTCAAAATATCTTCACACGTGTGAAGGGGATATTAACTTGGAATTGGTTGGATTGAAATTCTAGATCTTTAAGGTGATTGGTTGTGATAAAGTAGAATCTTTTCATTGATGTGAGCTTTGTTAATTACTATATTGTCTATTACCCTTGGTAGATCTCTACACTCATACATTATTTAAAAACGAATGTTGTTTTTATACAGACATATTGGATACAATTGAATAAAAACATGCGACAAGAATAAAAAGGTAAAAGTGGCATAACTAGGATTAGTGTGAGTGATAATGGTATGAAATCCCATCCTTTTATCCTAGTGGTTGGATGGGGATGGGTGGCTAGGTACATTAGCCTCTCATATTCCTTTGGATTACTGCATCAAGGGTGTTGATTGAATCTTAGATATCACTTATATTATAAAAGCACATCATAAGACCTCAGACCCTAGGAGACTCAATACTTGAATTAAAATCTTGAAAATTTGTGCCCCCTTTTAGAGCCTGTGAAAGATAGTTCAAGAAAGTGTTTAACCCCACTTTTTTCCCTTAGATTTATAGAGTTTCATTGATGGTGGTCCTCATTTCTTATATATGAGTCCATGGTGTGCATTCATCAAGGTAAACTCTATTGAATTTTTCTTCACATAAGTTCATAATCTTAAGTAATTTTAGTTGCTGGAGTTTTGAATTTGCAGTATTATTATTGAGCTTAAAATCCTAGTTTGATCATCCTTTTTCATCATACTTATTCATAATATGGTACTTCATGAGTTATAACCCATATGCATGAGAATCTATATTCATGGATAGTATCCTTTGATTATTTTGCTTCAAGTCAATCAAATAACTTAGTCACAGTACATCTTTAAATTTCCAAAAGCCTTTTATCGTGTTTTTATATGTGAGGGTTCATAAACATTTCACACAAGATTGCTTTGGTGGTCCGAGGGACCACAGTGTGTAATTTTGCCATAACTCTCTTGATTTTGATCCAATTTGATTCAAACCTTTTACATTCTATTTTGGATGAAAATATCACTGTGTTGAGATCTTAAGAAGTTATTTTAAGGTGTTTAATTTCTTTCTATTTGGATTAGACATTCTTGTAAGATTGAACCACTTTTGCACAATCTGAAGGGACAAAATTAAGTCCTTATAGGGCCCGATTGCATGGCCCCGACGCAAGGGGTTTGACACATGGCATCCCAATATTAATTTGGCATTCTACTTTCTTGTTTAGTTGATTTAATTCCCTGAAGTTTGTTTGGAGTAGTTGTATGATGTATTTAAGCTTTGGGGCATAGTTTATGTAATTTGTGCTATGAAAGTGTAATTCTTAAGCTAGTATTGCTTTATATGTAATTGCCCCATAAGGGGTTGGTATTTGAGTTATTTACAGTGGTTTTACAAGGCTATATATAGTTGTTATTTTTATTTAAAGGACTAAACTATTCATTTGGGTTGGTTTTAAGCAAGTGGCTTGTTAAAGGTATCAATTTCGACTTGTTTTTCGGATTGAAAATTTTCTCTAGTATCTATACCCACTATAAATTTCAATTCATATAAATAATAAAGTATAGCATTAAGGCTCATACCACAAGATTAAAGAACAATCTCAATATTCACATAATATGCTTAGCTCTATCAATCATAAATCATTTAATGACTGTAAATACAACAAATAAACATGCATGCAAACATGTGGGAAGCCATGGTTCGAACCCCTTGTACCTAAGCCACATATTCAAGCCTTTTAGGGACTTAATGTTTTCCCAATGAATAGTACCAAAGTAGTTTATAATCTCAAGGGTATCTAATCCAATTAAGAAGCTCTTACACTTTCAAAATCACTTATTAAAGTCCACAAAATCGATTTAAAATAGTTTGCAAGAAGACTAGAGGAAATCGGATCACTATGGAGGAAAATAGATCAATACTACTTGTAGTGGTCCACCGATCTACCACAATAATTTTTTATGAAAACGTTCTAACTCTAAATGAGTAAATATACTTCTAAGAGGATATATATATCTTTGAAATTTGAATAACAAGACTCAACGATGCTCAAAAAAATTCGAGCAAGAGTGATCAAAGCATATTATACATGATCAATGGCTTATCAATGCATAATACATATAAGCAAGTGAGGGATCACACTATGTGGGAATATCGTGAAGATAATATCAAAATAAAGATCTAAGGAAGCTAAAACACAACTGTAAATAAAATTTATAGGAGGCTTTGATGTAGGATGAAATGATCTTTGATGAAAAATAGCTTAGTAAGATAATACCTTAATCTTAGTATGAGATGAGCTTGATCCTATGGAATGAAGGACCACCGTCAAACTTCAAAGATCATGAATAGAAGATGGGAACTCTCAAGAGCAAAGGGCTGGTACATAGAGGACACAAAGTTTGATCTCTCTCTTTCTCTCTCTATTCACTTCAAGTAAAATCTATTTTTTAAAGTGGGAAAGGTTTGGGACTTATGATGTATTTATTTTGAGTGTGTAAGGTTGGATATAATCAACACGCTTGATGCACTTATCCAATAGCATATGAGAGGCCAATATACCCTAGCCACTCATCCCCATGCAATCACTGGGATGAAGGGATGATATTTAGCACCCTTATCACCTACATTAGACCCTAAGTAAGGCCACTTAACCCTTTTTTCCTTAAGTCCATATTTTTATTCCAAGATAATCCAACTTGGCCTTACACAAAAAGCCCCTAATTTTAAATAATCAAATAGTATAGAGATCCAACAAGCGCCCTGCAAAAAAAAAAAAGAAGTAAACTGGCACATGTGAAAGGAGATTACTTTATGAGAACCAATTATCTTATAGATCTAATATTTCAAACCAACCACAATGAGCTTAATGTCTCATTCACACATGTGCGAAGATATTTTGAAATTCAAATTAAAAATTTGATTTTACTTTGGATTCAATATTTAAATTAAAATTAAAATGGATCTTACACATGCTAACAAACGTATTTGTATGAATCAATTGAACATGTGATAAAAGTATACCTTAAGTTATAACATAACATAACAAATCAAATAACAATATATACCAACATAACAAAAAAATATATGCCATCCACATCCCCCACCTTGGAATTATCACCCACCTGGGCGTTGATTTTATGGTGGGGCTAGGGTGCCACGTGGCCACACTATGGCCAATCGGGTGTGCCTCATGGCAGTCCTCAAATGGAATTGGGTCTAAACAAATATTAAAAGTAGATGTTAATAAAAAAATTCAAAAAATTCTCTAAAATTTACAATAAATAATTAAATTATTCATGAATATTTATTCAGCATTTCTTATCATGGTAGTACTTTAGGTATCGGAGTACTCCATTGGACTAGTCACGAATGATGTTGCGCGATGGCTCAAATTGACTCAATGGACCTATGCTCCACAATCTATGATAGAAACATATAATTAGTCACATCATAGTCACTGAGCCAAAGCTTCTTATCATCCGGCTCTCAGTAGATTACAGGTGCACCCCTGTGGGACATATTCCAACACAAGTAGGGGTCCTCTCAAAACACATATGCATTGGCACTTCCAAAAGCAAATAATACATTTGGAAGAGTGGCTTCCTGTACGAATTGAAAATGCGTATGCCATGGAACGGTCTCATGTCATGATACAAATTTATGTCCCATAAATTTTGACGATTCCATCTATGGCGATTACTCAATAAATAATTGGGTTCTATTTTCTCTTTGGCTTTTCCAAGCCCTGACTTATCACAGTCAAACAAGAGGCATTCTAATCAACATAGTCCTGACTCGGAGGTGACCCTCACACCTCCCCGAGAGACCACTCTCTCAAAATACATACTCTCAAGGCTTCATAATACTCGGGGTAAAAGAATATGGGCCCCATTTCACAAGGCCCTAAGATCTCTCTCCCAATCACTCCCACTGAAGAAGAAACTGCTGGAATTTAGGTCTTGAAAGGCCATATTGCCAACATTCTCCCACTTGGCCTTTTGAGGCCATAATTCGCATCTTAATCTCATTATCATTCATAATGAACCAATTTAAGCATCTATTCTTAAACATAAAAGCAATACTCATATCAAGCAAGGAGCAAGTATAAATAACCAAGTTCAATTTCTCAATCTCTCATCATGCACAAGCATGAATCATAGAATGCTCCGTAAGTACAATCAACATGCAAATAATCATGAACCAATAACAGCAAATGTAGTCAAACACATGCACATGCAAGAGAAAATTATCGTGTACTTTATCCATGTCTGATACATGTCACATAAAAAACTTTGCACTAAGTATTTTTGTCTAGTATGGCTTTGGTTGGTCTATGCATTATATCTCATGTCATACTTATGCCAAACTAATTGTACATAGATCATAACCATAATCTAAATTGTAATCGATTTCTATTATGCATACACTATGATAACTAATGAATCAAGTTATATATTGTCTATATTCCACCATACCATATTATACTTATGCTAGTGTTTCATAAAATATCTAATAGATGCCCATGCAAGATAATCTTCTATCTCACATATGCTCATATTTATTTTTCCTTTTCTTATGTGCTTTCTCAATGAGTGTTCATGTGTCCAAATGTTCACAATACTATACTCATATAAATTCTCAAGTAGTGCATATTTGTTCTCATGCAAAAGTTCACTGATAATACATTTCATTCTCACGCATTGTTTTTAAACTTTTCTTAGTCACGGACTGGTACCTAGTCCATTTAAAACTAAGGTATGGGAGTAGGGCTTGGACTTACAAGTATTTCGCCATTCAATACATTCAATCTTTTGTTGATATTACACTCGGATTAGATGGCTAACAGGTGCCATCATGATCCTATTCTTTAGATCCAATTAGAAGATCAAGAGCAGTTCATTTATATATGTCTGAGTAACCAAGCACATTATAATGTCTATTGGATATCTCTTACACTTAATCTCGTTAGCCATCTCATGACAAATAACTAATTGTATTAAGTCATATGCGTATTGTCCATCCATAGATAGTCATTATGAATATGAGTAGCCCACATAATGAGGTGCCTTTACCATCAATGGTCATATCATAATCTACACATAAATATGCAACTTTACATAAAGCCTCATGTGCTAACAACTAATATTTTCAAGTGACTCTTGCATGCTCTACTAAGAGAGGCCCTTTTAGTCTTTAAGATACCGGTAGAAAACATCCAGTGGATCATTCATGTGTAAGTGAAGGCTTATGATCACCATGGCATGAAGTGTATGTATATACAAGTGAGTATTCTTTACAAAACACAATTAATCATTGAAAAATAAAATATCTATCAAAGAGATGCCTAGCAACTTTCACTAGTGGCATTACTCTAAATTACTCAAGACTTCTGAATGTGGCACTAATTGAAAACAATGATATATATAATGCATCGAAAGAAAATGTTTTACCGATTTATAAAATGATCAAGTTCAAATAAGTGGTTAAACACTCCATTTAGTTTTATATAAGTCATTCTTATGCAATGCCTCTTCCAAGTTTCCTACAAACAAAATTGATTTGAGATATGAACTTTCCATAATCAATACCAAGTTCTCTCTTTGAGGATGATATTTATTACCCGACTTACCAAATATGCTCCCATTGAAACCAATAAGATTGTCTTTGAAAATAATCTTGAACTTATGTCTCGAAAAAATGGTTTAAGTTGAAAGAAAACTTTTAAGGTTTCATAAAAAAATTCATTCAAAGGTTAGTGATTATGAGGCAATAAAAAATATTATGTAGGCATACCATACTACTACAAGAGTCTCTTTAAGGGTGATCTTCTAAAATGGAAGGATCATAGTGTTCAGCATAATCATAACTCTTTGTTGGAAAGCCAACACAAAGTAAAACACAAAATTGGGTGTGGAGACCCCTTTATGGTTTCTAACATTTTGTTGTATTAAAACATTTGAAGTATTAAGATCCTTGTGTTTATGATGAAAATCAGACAGATCTTCCGATAGAGATCTCTCGATTTTAACGCCTTAAACTAAATGAAAATGCAAGAAATAAAATGGTAAAGAAAGTGGGACAAATCAAATTCAAATCTGAGGCCAAATCTGCCAGGAAACGAGCAGATCTTTTCTCAGATTTGTGGCAGGGCCAGAATGATCCAGAGCATCCAAAACACGATTTTAAAGTGAATAGGAAGATCAAAATGAAATTAAAACAATAAAGAAGAATAAAAAAAAAGAAGAAAGGAAAATGATACCAAACCGGGCCGGATGGCCGAAGCTCGCCCCTATCAGAACTGGTCCTCTTTTGTCTCTCTGAGTCGGATGTTTATCAGCAAATCTCTCTGTTATGAAGGCTTTTATTTAGGTTTCTATAGTAAGGGTAGATCTGGGGTTTTGCTCAGAAGGTTAAGGCTTCTTGATGTAATTTCCAATGTTTTCTCTCCTGTAACTCCCTCAGTTTTTCATCTCTATCTCTTCTGTTTCTTTTTCTCTGTGTCCCCTAGGGTTTTTCTCTCTCCATACCCTGTCAAATGACCATAAAAAGAGGCCTTATAGGGGTCAAAACTCGTTGGGAAGGATAAGCATGCGTAACAAACAAATCCCTGGTCAAAAGGTCCACCTTTTGAGGGTCATGGATTTAATGGACACAAGCCGTGTCGCCCGGGCGACATGCCTCGTGTCTCCCAAAAAGGCCAAAAAGAAATTCCAAAACCTTAAAATTTCATTTCAGGGCAAAATGGTCTGGGTGACACTGGCAGTGTCACCCAAAGTTCATTTTTTTTTACTTTGAGTGCATTTCCCATCCTCTTGTGAAGCTATCAGAAAACATTTAAGTCAAAACAATTTTTTTTACTATTTTTAATTATTTTTTTGATAAAACACGGGCTGGGCGACACGGCTAGTGTGGCCCAACTCAAAACTTATCCAAATTTTCTTTTCTCACTTTGAGTGTTTTCCTTAGCTTCTTCTGAATCTCTCAGATAAAATTTGGATCAAAACGGATTTATTTACTATTTTTAACGATTTTTTTTTGGTAAAACAGGGCATTTACAAAAATCTAGGTCAAAACAGGGTTTTTGCAGGGTTCTGGGCAGGCAGACTGGTTCTAGGTCACAAGATAAGTTGTGTGAAATACGGATTTGGGTTTACTAGGTTAACTGTGATCCTAAGAATCCAAGAAATCATAGAATATGCTTGTTTTAAAATGGGCTGCTATAGTTGCCCCTCTTTGACACTCCCTGTCCTTCAAGGGACAGGCGAGTGGCAAAGAAGTAGACACTCTGGCGTTCCCTATCCTTCGAAGGGCAGATGAACTTCAAAGATAAAGCAAATATTTTAAATTTCATCCTAACATCACATGGTCAGAGGACACACCAACTATCCCTCCAAGTCATTGTGCTCACCGAACTTACCTACCTAGGGCATTTTTCCTCCTAGGGTTTCCAGCGTCATCGGTGAGTTACACAAGTTTGAAACTCGAGTTGGATTTTCTGGCCATGCCACTTAACTTCAGGAGTTTTAAAGTTTGAAATTTTTATCCCTAGCATTTTTTTTGGTCTCCTTAGGGTTTCCTAAGGCTATCTATACGAAAAGGCCTTCTATAGGAAGAGACTTGTCTGGCTGAATCCGAAGAGAGAGACGAGGCAGCAACACGGTAAACTCGGCAATTCGGTATTCATCATATACGGGTGTCCAAGCTCCTTCGTTATAGAAACTGTTTTAGAAGTTTTGAAAGTAAGGGGAGATTTAAAATAGAACTCGGAGCAGGGACAAGTTACGATTTTAACAAAGAAATTAAAGTTTTTGAAATCACATACATGTAGTGAAAATTTTGAAAAGAGAAAGATATTTGAAAGACAAAGTTGGTTAGCAGCTTTAACTCTTGCAACCATACAGTCCTCTTAGCAGTTTCGTGTCATGCAGCGATGGACCAAACACCCGACCATATTACGTCATACGGGGATAAACGTTTGAACAAGGTGCTTGTGCCTAGAACACATTGAACAGGGCGGTTGTGCCTTGAACACATCCAACATTTTACGTCATACGGGGCTAGACGTTACCTGCCTCGGCTCTTTTACGTCGCACGAGTTTGACATTGAACTGGATATACCTGACCTTTAGCGTCATATGGGGCCAGACGTTTGAACATGGTGGTTGTGCACTGAACACATTGAACAGGGTGGTTGTGCCCTGAACACATCCGACATTTTACGTCATACGGGGCTAGATGTTATCTATCTCGGCTATTTAACGTCGCACGAGTTTGAATTTTTTCCTATCTAGTCTCTTTAACGTCGCACGAGTTTGACGTTTTGCCTGTCTCAGCTCTTTAACATTGCACGAGTTTGACGTTTTCCCTGTCTCGACGCTTCAACATTGCATGAGTTTGACGTTTTTCCATTGAAACAAGGTGGTTGTGCCTTCGATCAGACTTTGGTTGGCAGTTTAGGCTCATGCCTACAAGGAGTGTTTTCTATTTTTTATTATTTTATTTTTTTTTTTAAATTGGTTGACAGTTTAGGCTCATGCCACCAGGAGCGAATTATTATTTTTTCATTGAATTTTTTTTTAAAAAAAGTTTTTATTTTTTTGAAAATTGGTGGCAGTTTAGGCTCATGCCGCTGAGGAGCATTTTTATTTTTTTGGAATTGTTTTTGAAATTTTTTGGAAAATTGGTTGGCAGTTTAGGCTCATGCCACCGAGGAGCAATTTATTTTAAAAGTTAATACAAATTTTTGAAATAATCATAAAAAACCATGACAAACCATGTTTGATCCTTGGAAGTCCCTAAAATTGAGTGGGGAGTTTTTTTGGGAAAACATTTTTGGGTGACATTGGCTGTGTTGCCCCAGTGCACTGGTGGTGTCGCCCAGGTTTGGGCCGCATGGCTGGTGTCGCCCACCTAAAAAAACTATTTTTTTTTTTATTAAGTGTATTTTGCAGGAAAACGTAAAAATAAAAATGTTAGCAAAAATGTACGGGCGACACCAGTGGTGTCGCCCGAGCGAATTGAGGCGTGTCACCCTCGCAGGCTGGGCGACACGGCCAATGTCGCCCATAAAAAAAAAAAAAAAAGAATTATTGAAAACTTTGAGGAATTAAAAGGGGCTTAATTCAAAAAAATATGTGGGCGACATAGGTGGGTCGCCTGGGCGACACAGGCAGTGTGACCCAAATCTGAGTATGGAATTAGGCGACACGCAGACCTCTGACCCTCAAAAAAAAAATTTTGATTTTTCTTGGTTTAAGGGTTATCTAAACCCATTGTTGGCCGAAGTAGATAACTATAGGATGCGTTCTGGGTCGGGTTTCTTTTTTTTTATATAAAAATCATCGCCCTCCCATTCTTCTTTCGTCTTTCAAACTCGATTTTCTTCCTCTCACCTTCATCCTCTCCCTTCCTCATCATCTTCCCTCTATTTTTACAGGATTTTATTGCATCCATCCATAGGCTTTCATGGCTCCTAAGAAGGACAACGCGATCTCCAAGGGCAAGGGGAAGGCTTTCGAGCGGGTTGTCAATGAAAGAGAGGAGGAGGATTCCCCCCTTTTTCCTAGGGTTAAGAACTTCTTTGAAAGTTTTCCCTCTCATATCTCGTAGGGCCTTCGATCAAGTAAAATTCCCGACCCGTTAATGGCTTTCCTATCATCGGACCCTGGTTCTGAGATTGGTTTCTTTCCGCTCGGCAGTGGCCCAAGGTCATGGCCCTTCTGGCTTCAATTTCGATGATAGGCATCTTGAACATAGCCTCTTGCCATGTGAACTTTCCATCCTTGAGGCTCTTGCTGAGAGGTTCAACTATTAGACGAACACTTTCTCTCTTCCTAGAGGCGAGACAACGCCAACTTTGGAGGAAGTTGCCAGGATTTTTGGCCTAAACTTGGCGGGGATTGCATATCAACCCTCCACTACCACTAATGACCATTCTATCTAGGGTGTGCAACTGTTGGGGGCTGCTTATTCTTCACATGGTCAGTGGGTTGATACGGCGTTGCTGGTCTGAAATCGCGAGCAATCTCCAGCCGCCAAACGGATCCGTATTTTTCTTTTTGTGCTGTTGGGCTCCATTCTCATTCCAAATGGTCATAAGACGGTTCGTAGTTCCCTTATTCCCTTAACCCATGCCCTCTGGGAACGAGCGGTTTACACCAATGCTTTGACCATGTTGACGGGCATATATCGGGGTCTTCACTACTGGGTCACGCAAGATGGCCGATTTATTAAGAAGGGTAGTGTCCTGATTTTGCAAGTTTATTTTTTAACACAATTTTATTTTATTTTGCCCTTGGAACTCAGTTTTTTGTCTGATTTTGGGTTCTAGAACTCATATTTTTGCACCAGAAATTTACTGAAAAAAGCCCGGCTCTATCCAAGAGGATCTCACTTGGGTGACACGGCCAGTGTCACCCAAGTATAGGCCACACGCCTAGTGTCTCCCAATCTGGGCTGGGCGCTGAGCGACACTACCAATGTCGCTCAAACCAAATTGTCTCTGATGATTCTGGGGTCCTATTTTCTCGCTTTGTGACTCTTTGGGATCCTTTTGATTCTTGTTTTCTATAGATTTGGGCTTACGAACACATCGCCATTATCCATCCTCCTCGATCAACGATGACTGTATCTGCTGCTCTAGGACTGGCATATATGACAATGACACCACCAGACCCCAGGATGTCAATTATTGGCGTAGAATTGTTGACAAGTTGTCATCCTCTGATTGGGTGATCAAGGATCTTGAAAATGTATCCATATTGCTGCCTTCTATGGGGCATTCATGTCTTATTCTGGCGGGGCAGCACTTCACAGAGGGGTCTTTCCCTCAAAGGGTGCTTCGCCAGTTTCGCCATACTCAGAATTACTCCAGGAGAGGCGATCGATCGTCGCCCTATCTTTCCGCTTCGCCAACACTCTTCAACCCTTCTGGTCAAGGAAATTTTGTCATGGAAGTGAAAGAAGTCCTCTTCTAGTGAGGGGTTAGCCAAGTAAGACAAGCCCACAACCACTTCGAACTATGATTCTTGGTGGGTACGTTTATGCCGTCTTCCATTATGCCCCAAATCTTCGAGACTTCATGGCGAGTCTTCTACTATTGCTCAAGATGTCATGCCTCATCAAGAAGAAGGCACCTCTTGTTCAAATAAATGAATCAAATCCAATGAGGACATATGTGCCATCAGCTTGAAAGAGGTTGAAGTAGAATTGGCTCGATGGGTGGCCTTCGTGGCAGAACTCAAGGAGAAGGATGTTGATCCGAAGTCAAAGACTAAATAGCCAAAATTTTTTCTTTTTTTTATTTCTTTCTTGGCATGAGTAAGTTGATCATATGATCAGTGTTATTTTTTAGTAGTTTTATTTTTTGTTGAAGTCTGTTAAGACAATAGGAATTTGGGTCATAGGACCAAGTTTGATGGCGTGATCGACTATAATAAGCCCATTTTAATAGATGAATAAAATCAGAGTTTTGAGATACCCAGAATTTTATTTTCTGTTCTGCCTTATCTTTTTTTTTCTTTTTTTTTTCCTTTTTTTTATTGCCCCTGTTAAGGGTCTTTTAACTTGTACGTGTGCAATTGATTTATCGAAGCATAACGGGATACTCTCTTTGCACGCATCTTTCAAACCAAATTTTTACAATTTTTTCTCGAATTTCCAGCTATTGGATCATCATACGCACACACAGGGATGAGTTTGCCTCATTTTCCTCAAAGGACCCAGTCGAGAGAAAAATGCTCCTAAACTGGCCAATTTCATCATCGGCGAGGTTCATCCATCTCTTACATGTGGTAGTTAGTAGTTATACTCACACAAACATGGAGTGCCTGGCTAGTTTCAAGCCTTCATAACAGGCACAGGAAGTTGGCTTCAAGAATGAAGCCAGGTTGACTAACAGTTTAACCTCTTGTAGTGATGGAGGAAATCCTTTCAAAAAAGGGTTTTGTTTTTTAAAATGAATGATTATATCAATGAAATTGAGATGCCATTTTTAAAAAAGGACGGGCCTTATAGTTTTGCCACCTGTGGCCCCTTTGGTGGTCAGTTTCTTTGTTATATTCTACCCAAAGATGGTGAAAGAATTCCCTTGTGGGATCGTGAGAGCTCATAAATCACGAAGTGACGATATTTTGTGTTGCTCGTAGTCATTTTTCATCCAAATTAATGAGGGCAGCGATTCGTGCTTCGATCTTTTGTTCCTCATCTGAATTTTTATGAATAAGGACTCGAAGAGATGGTATCTCAACGTCAATGGGTAGCACTGCTTCCATACCCTACACCAATAAGTATGGGGTCATGCCATTAGGAGTCTTCTAAGTTGTTTAGTAAGCCCATAGGGTGTCATTTAGCTTTTCATGCCAATCTTTCTCGCGTTCTATTATTTATCTATGATTCTGAGAAGTTCTTTATTTGTGGCTTCTGCTTGTCCGTTTCCTTAAGGGTAGTAAGGTGTGGAAAATGTATGTGTTGTCCCAAACCTTTTGCACACCTTAGTGACCTTTTCATTTTTGAGATTGGATCCATTATCAGTGATGATTGACTTATGAACACTGAATCTGAATATGATATTATTCTTTATGAAATGGGCAACATGTTGGCCTTCAATTTTAACAAATGATGCAGCCTCTACCCATTTGGTGAAGTATTTTGTAGCCGTTAATATAAAACGGTGGCCGTTTGAGGCTTTTGGTGATATCATTCCAATAATATCAAGATCCCACATGGTGAAGGGCCATACGGGCGGTGTTGAGTTGGGTCCTACGGACGGTGCATGGATGAGGTCTCCATAGAGTTGACATTTGGGACTCCTCTTAACGAACTTTCAGCAGACTTCAGCCATGGTGGTCTAGTAATAGCCTTGGCACCTGATTTTCTGAGCTAAGGCAGCTACCCCAGAATGACCTCCTTCATTGTGTAACTCTGGTAGTACTTGGCCAATTTCTGACTAATCTAAGAATCCTATATAAAACCTTCGAAGGGCTTCTTTATCCTTTTTTATGGCTCCTTCGGGGTATAAACCATCTTTTAACAGGGACAAAACTTCGTAGAACCATGGTTTTGCTTTGACTAGCGCATCTGAAACCACGAAAGATACTTCCACATTGTTGTCATTCTCTTTCTCTATTTCTTTTCTATCCTCTGTGGAGAAGGGTCATGTTTGTTCCTGATGTAGAATGGCAGCGTGGTGATTTCTGGAGGAATATCAACCATTGAAGCAAGGGTCGCATGGGTTTCGGCAAACCGATTATTTTCCCTAGTTACATGCTAAAAGGTGACTTTCTTAAAATGTAAAATCATATTTTCCACCTTTTCTTGATAGGGTTTGAGCTTTTCTTCTTTCACCCTCCAAAACCCTTGAACTTGGTTTATGACGAGTAAGGAATCACCAATAACTTGTATTTGTTGGATTTTCATTCCCATGGCATTCTCAAGCCTGGCTATCAAGGCTTCGTATTCAGGAACGTTATTGGTACATGGCAAATTTAATCTGATGATTGTCTGCATTACAATCTTCTCGGGTGAGCATAATATGACTTCTATACCTAACCCGTATTCATTCTTTGCACCGTCAAAGTATAGCTCCCAAACCGAATCCTCAATTGTGAAGAGGTTCTCATCAGGGAGATCCGTGTTAATGGGAATATTGTCTGGCAGTGTGTGTTCAGCTAAGTGGTCAGCAATGGCTTATCCTTTGACCGATTTTTTAGTGACATACTCGATCTCTAACTCTCTCAATAGCATTCTCCACTTCACCAAATGTCTGTTGAGGACTGGCTCTCCAATAGGTGCTTGAGTGGGTCAATTTTTTATATGAGCTTGATTGAATGGGATAAGACATAATGTCTTAGTTTTTTCATGGCCCACACAAGTGTTAAGCAGTGTTTCTCCACATCCGTGTATCTTGTCTCACAGTCGACCATGGTTTTGCTGATATAGTATATTGTTTGTTCTTTTACATGGTCATTATATTGTCCTAACATTGCCCCCATGGTCTTGTCTTTTACTGACATGTATAGGAACATGGGTTTATCTAGACTAGGAGGACTAAGGATGGGAGGTTTGGTGAGATACTCCTTGATTTGATCAAAGGCTTCTTGGCATTCATTGTCCCATATGAATGGGGGTGCCCTTCTTAAGGAGTCTATTGAATGGTGCACACTTATTCACCAATTGTGAAATGAAACACCTTATGGCTTGTATGCGACCTTGAACCCCAAGGATTTCTCTAATGTTCTAGGGAGGAGA
>NW_006495933.1:1406877-1433176 GCF_000471905.2 Amborella trichopoda | reverse complement strand
TCGTCCATTCATCGCCTTGGGTATTATGCACCGTTATTGGGCTATCTTGAGTGAGCGTCATTTTTTAAAATCCTTTTTCATTATTATTAGCTTTTTCATGTTTTGAATTTTCCACAGTTTTCGAAATGTCGCAAGAGTAGTCCCTTATGAGACTCACGAGAGAAATGTTGGGGAACGGACGTGCAGGGTGGTTAGATGGCTACCATGCGCCTATCCGTTTTTTGGCACCGGGACTTGGAGGTGCCGTTGGTATGCTTCAAGCAATTCTCGAGATAGAGGAGTGATCGACAATTTTGTTCTTGAGTTTGAGTAGGCGAATGAGCACGCTTGGCTATGTTAGAGCCGATTGTGCATACCTTCAAATCCAGGTCGGTGAAAAGGTCTTCAATTCTCAGTTCTTGTGTGTGTTGATATGTGGAAGAAGAGTTATTCCCTATTGGGGAATCAAAGATCACCTTTGGCCGTTATGAAGGACGGGCATCAAGAGGATCTAAGCTTTGAATGCCTCCAGATACAAAGCCTGGATAGCTTGAAGGCTTCATTCGGCATTGAAATAAAGTGAGAGAACACTTGAGTCCTCATCGATCCCCAATTTCAGTTTTGGTTTGGGGTGATTCAGAAATCACCTCTGCTACGCCTTGCCCTTGACTCCCCAAGACTTGGCCTGGTTAGAAGCCTTGGGAGAAGAGCATGTGCCAAGCTTTAAGGAATAGGGTTGCCGACCTCTAGGCGTAAGGTGGTACAATCGGCTTGCTCAAAGGAAGCGAGCAGGATTTCTCCAAGCTCGACTCCTACGGCTAGCTTCCAGTTATATATGCTAGGATTGATAAAAACAGGGGGTTCAGTGCATACCTTCACAGCTCCATTTTTCATTGGAAGTTTGAGGCATTGATGGAGCGTAGAGACGACGATGAGGTTTTGTGTAGCCATGGTCTTCCTAGAAGCATGTTGAATGAAGGTTTTATGTTTAAGACATAAAACTTTATCACTTGGACGACCAGGCCGATCTTAAGTGTGAGAGGCAGTATGCCTTCAGCTTGTCTCTTGGACCCATCATACGCATCGATAGTTAATTGACACGGCTTGAAGTCATCCGAGCTTTTACCTATCTGCTTCACCGTTTTCATAGGGCATGTGTTTAGGGATGCCCCATTATCAACAAGCACTCTCCATATTTCATATCCTTGTATGAAAACAGTGATGTGCAGAGGTTGGACATGAAAGCAGTTGAAGCTGACCGAGATGTCATTGTCCGTGAACATGATTGGCATTGGTGCCATTAGTTGGTTGATCATACCGCACAACTCATCAGGCTGTGTGTTACTCGAGATGTGCGTCTTGGAGAGGACCCTTTCAATCTGGGCCCTGTGTGCTGGTGAGTTGGGGAGTAGCTCAAAGATGGAGATTTGAGCCTGGATCTTCCTGAGATGAGTCCGTAGGAGTTTTCATCCTTTCATCGAGAGTACCGGCCATTAATTGAACGGGTTTGAACACTCGGCCTCTTCGGGTTAAGGAGTTAACCTCGCCAGCATGAAGCTCGATAGGGTTAGCCCTAGCAAGAGTAATGGGAGATTTCGAGGTGTTGGCCCCTTGTTTGGGAGATGACACCTTTTCATGAGTTCTGACCATATCAATCTCTAGTGTGTCATCTTCATCATATTGGTCCCACTTGGGAAGGTTGTCGAGGTTTGGAGATGAAGGGCTTCGTCTTAGAATATCTAATAGATCTTCTTCAAGTTCTTGAAAGTGATGATCACAAGCCAATATTAATTGACAAGGATCTTCTTCTTCGTCTCCACTCTCAATCATGTGAATGACAACATTTTCTTTTGAGCTGTCTTGAGCTCCCAGTCCATATTTTTAGGTAGAGGGTTTGTGAAGATACCCATCTTTTGATTAGGCTCTTAAACGAGTTGATTTTTAGGTGTGACAGTGATGCCCCCCTATTGATCAACCCTTGAATTACTTGTTTCAAATATATGCAGTTGTGGGAATCATGTGCATGGCTTTGATGCCATTTGCACCACCTGCTCTTGTTCGTGACTTGAAATGTTGGCTTAGATGGTGGCGGTAGATAAACCATGTTTCTTGACAGGAGTAATTCCAACACTTTGTCCAGCGAGTCTTTGAGAGGAGTGAAATTATCCTCTCGCCTTTGATTATTATTTCGAGTGTTGGCTCCAGGCGGACCCCTTCAGTTTTGGTTTTAATTATTGTGCTGAGTGGCTGAACCTTGAACAGATCCTTTAACGACATTCTCGTTAACCTGACAGGAAGCCTTCCCCTTGTTATTGCTTTTGCTCTTCTTTTGGGGAGTCGATATTGCTTTATTATCGGGCCTGGTGCTGAGGGTGTCCCTATCGCCCTTTCCTGTCATGCCACCTACTCGATCATGGAGTCGAAAGAATAGGGGATAGGCCTTGGCTGAAAAAGGTCCTGTATTCAGGAGCAGCGTTCTCTAAGGCCATGGAGATTATGGTTGGGTCTATCAGTGGGCATTCTACGACCCGAATTGCCGCCTCGCGAAATCATGAAATCCTCGAAGGATTCTCTTGGATTTTGATTCGCTGCACTGAGCTCGCTTAGGGAGAGGGATCTTGGTGTAGACCCGTGGTAGTGAGAGACGAATAGGTTGAACATTTCATCTGGAATGATGTGCGGTTGAGCGGACATTGTTCTCCGATGCCAGTTCAAGGCCTCGCCGGTCAATGTTTGCGAAAATATGACCTTCAATTGGATAGGCCTGCCTCGCAAATCTCTCACGGAGAGGAGATATGAGTTGACGTGAGCATCTAGATCACTCCTCCCATTAAACTTGTTTTTAAAGTCTGGGATAACAAATCCCAGGGGAAGGTCCTCCATTCCTCCAAGGGTCTCTTGAACATAGGCCTTTGGGGGTAGAATATCATGCATTCCCATCCTTACGAGCATATCCTGCATCGCTTTTAAAGTGCCTTCTTGTTGAGTGTTCGGCATGACAGTAGGCTCACCGGTCGGTGGGTTCCCAAGTGTAGATTGGTAAGTTGAGATTTGGGGTAGATGTGGGCCTACATGGGCCTGAGATTGATGAGCCGCAGTCACCGGGGCGATTGGATACACTTGAGCCTGAGGGGCGTACTGACTCATGGGTGTCGTCACTAGTTGCGAAAATTGCACGGTTTGTTGGACCGGATGAAATAGAGGGACCGATTGAAGAATCGGCTGACTCAGTTGTGCTAAGGGTAGACCTTTTCTACTGACTTGATTTGGGTTTGACCCGTAAGCTGGGGCATGAACAGTGTAACCTAGGTCAACTAGACTTTTAAGGGCAGCTTTGACACCTATCTCACCTAGGGGTCGGTTTGGGTCGACACCTCTGCCTCGTACAATGTTCAGGACGTCATGAGTTGTACTATGGCGACTCGAGGTAGGGTTGGATCCCCTAGACCTAGGTGGGTCTTGGTCTTGTGACTGCTTCACCCTAGAGTTATCTCGATTCGAGTTGTGGGAATTGGCATTAGAAGCTGCATGAATTTCTTCCCCCACTCGGACCCCTTGACTATTCAGAGTCTTTCGGGCTGAACCAACCTTTCGAATCACACCAATTTCAGGATTAAGAGTGGATGCTTAGGACTCTATCTCTAACTGAAGACCTGTGTGCTGGATAATGGATTGGCTTAAGGTCTATTGATAATTCCAAGGGATTACAGCATACTGGTCCCTAGGTTTAGGCAGGTTAGGCTTAGAGTCGACCGTGGAGTGATCATCATAGTCGCTTTGAGTAACCGACATGGTGATTCTCTTTGGCAAGGTTCTAGAGTCTAGACTTAGGTAAGATCTAAACTCTACGATTTAAGATAGACATATCCTAACTCTAGGGGAAAAACCCTGACTAAGACTTAGGCTAAGATTAGACTGGAACCTAGACTTGCTAGACTCAATGGGTTTTAGTTCGGACCCTGAACTAGGGTAAATCTTGTCTAGCTCTTGAGGCAACTCTATGCTTAAACCTATACTAGAACCTAGACTAAGATCTAGACTATATGGTGTACGAGTCTCGACTCGAACCAAGGGTGGGTCTAGGTTTGGACAGTGTGAGCCTGGTTTGGACCTAGACTGAGCTGGGTGCAAGCCTGGGCTTGGACCTAGAGGGTTTTGAAACTCAGACTGGATGTGGACCCGGACTGGATCAAGATTGAACTAAGAACGAGTCTTCGGCTCGAACCAAGAAGGGGCCTAGGTTCGGACCTGGGTGTGAACCTGGTTCGGACCTGGGCTAGGCTGGGTACAAGCCTCGACTTGGACCCAGAGAGTTTTAATGATCAGACCAGGCATGGACTTGGAATGGATCAAAGTTGAACCAGGAATGAGCTTTCGACTCGGACCAAGAGGGGGCCTAGGTTCAGACTTGGGTGTGAACCTGGGTCAGACCTAGGCTAGGCGGGGTACAAGCCTGGACTTGGACCCAGAGAGTTTTAATGATCAGACCAGACGTGGACCTAGACTGGATCAAAGATGAGCTAGGGATGAGTCTTAGGCTCGAACCAAGAGGGGGCCTACGTTCGGACCAAGGCAAAACCTGGTTCGAACTTGGGCTAGGCTGGGTATAAGCCTGAACTTGGACCCAGAAGCTCCAGCTAGGACCAAAAGTGGGTCCGAACTGGAGTCTAAGATTAACCGATCAGAAATAAGCAAGAAAGCACACGAAAAAAGTTTGACCTTGTCTAATTATGAGCAGGCTCGGCTTGAGAGTGGGTTCCTAACTATTGAAATGTGTCTAGGCTGATATAGGTCCCCACATAGGTCCTGGCCTCCTGTTATAGGATGTTCACCAGATCCTATTATTTTCGGAGTTGCTTTGAGGTAAACAATTACGGAGGGGAACTCACAGTTAAAGTTGCGCAAATCCCAACCGCCTCGGCTCTCAATACTAGGTCCCCCTCACGCCGTTAACACAGATTTTGGGGGTCTTCAAAATATTTGTTTGCTGGTTTGCCGGGCATTCCTGGTTCGGTGTGTACTGGAGTGTGAAAAGAAGCACACAATCAAACATAAAGTCAAGCACACAATGCACACAAAACAAGAAAGAAGAAAAGCAAGTGTTCGGCACTGATCGTGCCTAGCGAGGCGTGCTTCGAGGAGAAATTCTCTCGAAGGACAGTATAGATGCAGGGTAAGCAACCCCTAAGAAGGTAAAGTCAAAAAAATGAGACCAGGCACAGTCCGTGCTAAGTCGAGCGCAGCCCGATTTGAGGGTGGCTCGAACGAGACGTGGTTCAGGGGGAAATAAGTGAGCGCTGGGCACTGATTGTGCCTAGTGATGTGCGCTTCGAGGTGAAACTCACTCAAAACATAGTATAAATGGAGGGGTAAGCAACCCCTAAGAAGGTAAAGTCAGAACAATGAGTTCAGGCACGGTCCATGCTAATTCGAGCGTGGCCCGAGTCTAAGGTGACTCGAACGGGACACGGTTCAAAAGGGTGCAAGCAGCCCTCGATGTATATTTATTTTTTTTATTTTTTTATTTTTTTATCTTTTTTTAATCTTGGTGAATCACGGTTAAATTAAGCATGGTGAAAACAGGGGAAAACATGACTTAGATAAAAAATAACAAACTAAACTAAAATCAGATAGCTAGAACATAGCAGACCTATCTGAGGAAAAATATTTTTTTTATATTTTTATAAAAATTATTTTGAGCCAAACTTTGGTGAACAAGCAGCCCAAAAGATTTGGAACAGTAATGTGGGGTCCCAGAAGTTTTCTGGGACATTTGCAGTTGAGCGACACGAGTGGTGTCGCCTTTGCAGGGTGGCCAAAAAACATATTTTTGTTTTATTTTTTTATATTTTTTTCTTATTAATATTAAGGAAATAATATTATTTTAAACTTGGAAGAACTGGAAAAAAAAAATATTTTTGATTAAATAAATTAAAACAGAGTAAATAGACCACAGCAGATAGGACAGATATGTATCAAGTACAATACCTTTTTAGTATTTTAAAAAATTTTATTGTAAATAATCATGAAAAAAGGCCCTAGAATAGATTTGCAAAGTTTCATAAAATTCTGAAACTTTTGAATTTTGGGCGACATAGGGAGTGTCGCTCAGGCGACACTTCTAATCCTCTTAGATTCCTGGGACTGTTTGTGAACATCATAGTGAAAAATAGTTAAATGAAATTGTACTTTGGCTCTTAGATCAAGCTCAAAACGCCCCATGATGGGCGCTAAACTATTTATAATGAAAATCAGACCGATCTTCCGATGGAGATCTCTCGATTTTAACATCTTAAACTAAATGAAAATGCAATAAATAAAAAGGTAAAGAAAGTGAAACAAATCGAATTCAGATTTGAGGCCAGATCTGCCCGAAAACATGCAGATCTGCTCTCAGATCTGTGGCAGGGCCAGCATGATCCAGAGCATCCAAAACACGATTTTAAAGCGAATAAGAAGATCAAAATGAAACTAAACTAGTAAAGAAGAATAAAAAAAAGAAGAAAGGAAAATGATACCAAACTAGGCCGGATGGCCGGGGACTCTCGAGCCTTCTAGGGCTCGCCCGTATCAAAACCGGTCCTCTTTTGCCTCTCTGAATCGGATATTTATAAGCAAATCTCTTTGGTGTGAAGGCTTTGATTTAGGGTTCTATCCTAAGGGTAGATCTAGGGTTTCTCTCAGGAGGCAAAGGCTTCCTGACGTAATTTCTAGGGTTTTCTCTCCTGTAACTCCCTCAGGTTTTTCATCTTTATCTCTTTCGTTTCTTTTTCTCTACGTCCCTAGGGTTTTTCTCTCTCCATCCCTCATCAAATAACTACAAAAAGAGGCCTTATAGGAGTCAAAACTCGTTGGGAAGGATAAGCATGTGTAACAAACAAATCCCTGGCCAAAAGGTCTACCTTTTGAGGGTCATGGATTTGGGTGACACGGGCCGTGTCGCCCAAAAAGATTAAAAAAAAAAAAGTCCAAAACCTGAAAATTTCATTTCGGGGCAAAATGGTCAAGGTGACACGAGCCGTGTCACTCGAGCGACACTGGTAGTGTCACCCAAATCTAGGCAACATGAGGCATGTCTCCCAATCTAGGCTGGGCGACACTGCCCGTGTAGCCCAAGTCAAACTTGGTCAAAGTTCTTTTTTTCTTTTTTTCTTTTTTTTACTTTGATTTCATTCCCCATCCTCTTGTGAAGCTACCAGAAAACATTTGGCTCAAAACAGATTTTTTTATTATTTTTAATGATTGTTTTGGTAAAATAGGAGATTTACTTGAATGACTTGGGTGACACTGGCAGTGTCACCCAGTCCAGGCTAGGCGACACGGCTAGCGTCGCCCAACTCAAAACTTGTCTAAATTTCATCTTTTTTTTTCACTTTGGTGTTTTCCTTAACCTCTTATGAAGTTCTCAAAGAAAATTTGGATCAAAACGGATTTATTTACTATTTTTAATTATTGTTTTGGTAAAACAGAGCATTTACAGAAATCTAGGTCAAAACAGGGTTTTTGTAGGGTTCTGGGCAGGCAAACTGGTTCTAGGTCACAAGATAGGTTGTGTGAACTATGGATTTGGGTTTACTAGGTTAAGTGTAATCTTAAGAATCCAAGAAATCATAGAATTTGTCAAGTTTAAAATGGGGTGTCTACACCTTATTTAAGATAAAACCTCTTCCAATATTCTTTTTCTCATATGTTACATCCATACTTAAGATGCATTTTGGTATGGTTGATCTCAATCTTTTAAAACAATGAAAATATGAATCTTCTAAGGAAAGAATTATCTTACATATGAAAAATCCCTTTTTCATGATAATGAACTTAAAACAATAATCTCACATATGAAAAATCCCTTTTTCATGGTAATGAAGCCTTAAGTTCCATGTGACAATAATCATATGCCTTTCATACTATACTCACTTATTTGTGTGGTAATCAAGCCGAGATCTAAGCATTCATAGAACAAGAATACAATGCATCACATTATCTCATCATGTAGGAAAGCTCAAAATAATGAAGCATGCATCTTAAGGGAACATAAGGACTATTCAACACCAATGTCATATTCATAATACATCTCATGAGTTCTCCAGTCATAAAGCAACTCATAAATAATAAACGTTCCACAAATCTCATAACGTTCTTAAGCAATCACAAGGACAATTCTTATACATTCCATATATCTTGAAACAACTGTATCCAATGGATCAATATTTTGAATCATGTATCATAAATCTAGAATCAAATCACTTAAGCATATCCCATGTGTTTTAAGCTCATATAAGACTAATCACAAGCATTCAAAAATTTCAATATGGAAGCATTGGCCTAATTTAAGTTCATAGCTAATGTGACTAGCCCAGGCTTTTGAATCATAATACTCTCATAATACACCAAGATAGTCTACTAACAATTACTTACAAGATATCATAAACATGAGGCTCCACATGAACCTTTTTCTGTCCATTGTTTTATGAATACTTAGAGTGATCAATATAAAAATACACTTCTTTCAAAATTTGACGCAAAAACATGCTTATATTCGCTTATATTAAAATCCACTTCTTTCTAAATTTAAGGCAAAAACATGCTTACATTCGCTTATATTAATAGCTTATATTATTGAAACACCAAACAAGTACTTTTTCAATACAACAGATATTAACGAATGAAAAAGATATAAAATAAGTATAAGGTCTATGTAAGATTGCAACCTTAAACAGTCAGAATAAGGCGCACTTAAAAATTTTGTCATAATATGCTATTTTGGTGTCGTAAATTTTTTGAATGGCTGGAGAATCTATTTTATCTCTAATTGTAAATTTTAAATGGTTCAATTCAAGCAAATCTATAAACGCATGAAAATCATGAAATTAGACGGTCCAGATAATGGTCGTAAGATGTACTATCTTTTTTTGTTTTGACAAGTGCATAGAACTTTTAATAATCAAAAACCAAAATGACAGTTACAACATGAAAATGAAAAGACAATTACTCTGAACCCCTTCCTTTGCAAGAAGATCTGCCCTCTCATTAGTTTCCCTATGAACATGATTGAAGGCGACCACCTAATCTTTACATAAATCCATCACCTATAACCAATACTTCCTTAACTCCAAGGTGGCTTGCTAGCTCCAGAGCACCAGTTGATGACATTTAAGAAATTCCTTTCCACTTAATTTTATCCCCTATAAAACAGCCAACATCTCAGCTTTATTGGCAATTATTATCCCACATGGGCCGTGAAAGAAGAACATCTCTAATCCTCAATGGTCTCTCACTACACCACCAAATCCCACTGCCTTTGGATTCCCAATGAACTCTCATCAAAATTAAGGTTCACATAGCCACTACTAGGGGGCAATGAAACCCCTTCAAAGAACTGGTCTAAAAGCCTTATGTTGTACCAAAAACAGAAAATTAAGAAGTATATTAACCTTAGAAATATCATTACCTTCTTTGGAATTAGATAACCAGACATCATAAATGATTTTCTCTTGAACACAAACCTAACTCAAGACAACATCCTTCAAAGATACACCTATTCCTCTCCAACCACACCTCCCATAAGATTGAAGCCCTAAAAATCTACCACAAAACCACACCCAACATAGGCAAAGAGGAAATAGAGAAATGATCAATAATATGAATGTGCCGTTCAGGTAGAGGAAACGAGAAGCCAATTAAACTCATAGCCCACCTCTAATTAGAACTAATAAAATGGCAATGGAGAAGTAAATGATCACCATTCTCCTCATCCTCTTTACATAGTATGCAGCAATTGACAATGATTTCTTCCCTCCGTCTCAGATTATCCACTGTCAACACTTTATTTTGAGACAAAATCCGTAAGAAAAACTTTACCTTGTGAGTAATACGACATGTCTATATAGCTTTAAGGCCTGCCTTCTCCTATCTAACTCCATCATGGAATAACAAAAGATATACTTATTTTACCGTAAAAACCCCATCATTTGTTAACTCCCACACAACCTCATCATCATGATCACAAGAAACATAAACTATTGAAAGGTCAAACATAAGGTCACAAATTACGTAATCACGCTATCCGGCACCCTATTATAAAAAAGACAAGTATCCCAAGTAATCCCATTCGAAGACCAACAACAAACATCTTCCATGTTTACTGCCTGATTGATTGATTTTTCAAAAAGCTCTCTATATTTCTTCTTCCTGATTGATAGATTTTTCAAAAAGCTCTCTATATTTCTTCTTCTTCTTCTTCTTCTTCTAACCAAAATAATAAGGAGAATTGTTTGGTTTGTCGAAGCCCACACCTGCTACTATGCGGGCTTGGATCTATACCATCCACCAAAGAAAGTGTAGATTTACACCATAAATGAGAGTCCTTCAAAGAAAAGTAAAATCAACAGTTCAAATATTTTCTCCAAAAAATATCACTTCTAGTTTTTAAAATTTATTTATTTATCACAAATTAATAATCAACATGTTACTATATATTCCCTACAAATCAGGATTAAATTATATTTAAAAAATAAATTATTATAGAGCCCAAATTTCTACATATGAGTCCATGGACTTATAGAAACTGTGTCCAAATAATAATAATAAGGGATTATATACTAGACCATCTATCTTTATTTCAAAGAGGTCAGAATTAGTTGAATCCATTTGATGTCAAACTAGATAGCTTGGGGTCTGTCATGAAATTCAAAAAATAATAATAATAATAACTTTGAGTCTAGTCATGGATACTCATATAGCCATCCGATTCACAATCTATCAAACAAATGTGATTGTGATCTCCTTGCACCAAAAGTAACTGGTGTTTTTATACATTCTTCCTAACAACAACAACAACTATTACTATTACTACTGCTACTACTATAAAACAGGGAAAAAAACAAAACAAAATAAAACGCTTTTATAAGGGATGTGCTAAACCTTCAATTGTAAAGTGACCGTCAAACGTGGTCAGCCCACCCATGGCAATATGGATGCATGATTTTCAATTGGGATTTCCATGGCTGGGGACAGGGGCCGGGCATGACCTGGACCTAGAAAAAGGGACGATGGCCCAAGAGCACCCTCGTCGGGGTTAGGGATGGACCTTAATACAATTAAAAAAAAAAGATAACTGTGGAAAATACAGAAGCAAGGCTGGGAGACCTTGGAGCAGCCTTACCCAGACCTAACTCTGTCTCAGCCATGGTTAGGCGTAGAGCCCAACCTTCGGGTCATATTTTGTGGCTTAAGTCCTAGTTTTTTAATTCGTATATAGCCCAAGTGACGACGTCCATTAAAAGCAAAATACAAGGCCCTTTAGATTGTATTAGATCATTTAAGACTGCTCGAGAAGCTCCTTTAGGTGAGGGGTTATTGGAAATAAGGGAGAAATAAGCTTGCTTTTTGTGCAGTGTGCGGCCATATTGTATCGTGCAAGTTAAGAAAAGGCTCAACGATGAATAGCAAAGCAGATCAAATGATGCAGTATTTCACTCCGGGCAGATAAAAAAAAAGTGCGATGTTTTTGTTAGGGGAGAGCTTTCTATATTCCCCCTATAACATAGAAGTTCTATGATCCCCCTACCATCCAGCTATCTATTTTCTATCAAGAGAGCCATTCACCGTTTGATCATAGATTCGATGTCTCAAAATATTTTATTTTTAGCTTTTTTAATACAATTTTTTTTAATATGAAATTTGGTACGTGTCATCTTCTCATTAGGGCTCACCTATAAAAAATATTAACAATAATTTTTCAATAAAAAATAATAACCAAAATACCCCTTGAAACTTTCAGGGGTATTTTGGTTATTTTATTTTATTGAAAATATTCTTTTTATATTTTTCATTAGTGAGAGTTTAATATAGGACTGGGCGTCCGAATTTTGGTTTCAAAACAGTTTATAGAAAAACAATTAAAAATAAAACAATGTAGAGAAGTGACATTGTGATTGGGACAATCTTAGCCCTCTATTAAAAAATGGACGGTTGGATAAGGAGAAACATAGAACTTCTATGTTGTAAGGGGGAACATTGAAAGCTTTCCCTTTTGTTAAATGCTTATTTCGAAAAAGCATCAGTTTTCCATTTCAATCGTAAGGTAAAGACAAACCGCGAACTAGAATAACAAGGACACGCTAAATCATCTTATCAAATCGTGTATGTATGTCGCCTCTATGAGCCACGTCTTCAATAAAAGTGCAGTGTCAAATACATTACTTCAACATTCCCCTATTTTGTGTTGGCAAAGTGCTTGGGCCACAAACACTGGCCAGAGGGGCGGGCTAGGGCCAGTGCCAGTGCTGGCTCAGCTTCTTTTTTTTTTATTTTTAAATTTTTATTTATTTATTTTTGACCCGTCCCTAATAAGGCCTGCCTACGAGGACATGGGTCAGGCCAGCCCTAGCCCGTTCTAGGCCCCGCCCATTGCCACCCTTACACCCTATTTGGCTTTGGCACCTGCTCGTTGGCATAAGACCTGAATGATGAAACGCTTGAGTTTCTCTCACACAGGGAATCCTTGTTATTTTGAAACACACAGGAAATCCTTGTTATTTGGAACTTCTCTCGCTTAAACTTGCCTAAGCATGTTATTCTCTCACATAGGGAATCCTTGTTATTTTGAAACACACAGGAAATCGTTGTTATTTTGAACTTCTCTCGCTTAAACTTGCCTAAGCATGTTACCCTATTTAATTTTGTCGAATGGGGTAGTGCTGGATTTTGGAAGGAATACTTGAATCGTTCTTTAAAAGTTTTATGCATTCTAACTCTTTTTTAATATGGATACGGTTTTTATGATTCCATGTAGAAATGAATTCCCTCTTAAAAATTTACTTTTGAGATGGATTTTTTGACTTAATTTTTATAAGATGGAAATCATGAATATGATAAAATAAGTAGATTTAAAAATTTAAAATAATAATTTTATAAAAAAATATTTGGGCCATTAGTTTCAACTGTTTTATGTCCATCTCTAATATGGATGCTTTATACCTCTGGGGACGCAAATATAAAAAATTTTCCTTTTAATATACGTGACAGACTTTTGAATATCGATCCCAATATATGTGTTAAACTTTTGACATAGTTTACATATTGCCATACCAAACAAACTGACTGCTGTGAATTCAATGCATTTTCTTGTACATATTAATTAGAGTGCAATCTTAGATGTTAGGTTTCAAATTTATATGGATGTTCATCAAACTGGACTAATTAAGGGTGTGGTTTCTATAAGGTTGCAACCTTAAACAATCCAATTAACGCGCACCTCCAAATTTTATCATAATATATAATTTTGGTGTAAAAAATTTATAGGATTATCTAAAAATCTATTTTTATATCTAATTATCAAATTTAAAACTCCAAAAATAGTTAAAATCAAGTAGATCTATAAATATATGAAAATTTTGAAAATGGATGGTCTAGATAATGTGTTGCAAGATGCAGTAATTATGAGACTCAAAATCTTTTTTTTTCCACATTCGTACATCTCGATGTCTAGATGATTAATTAGAGGGTTTTTCAACATTAAAACAGCCTTTTCCGGTATATTTTGTAGATGCATATGTAATTCTACATTTTAATGTTGCAACCTTATATAAACTTTTTCCCTCATTAAAAGCTTGAATTGGATAATAACGCTTAATGCAATAATAGGGTTTAGGGTCCAATTCATGTGGAGTTCAAAGGGTGGATCCAAATTTAGGGCCACAAGGGCAAGGGAGCACATTTTTTTGGGTAGATCAATGGGGAATACAAGCCCCTACACGCTTTAAAAATTGTTAGTACATTTCGAATGCATAAGTGGGAATGGAAACCTGGACCGATAGATGAGGCTCAAATAGGACCTCAACTCCATTCCAAGGCAAGGGAGCATATGAATGTGGTATACTATACTATTCATCATTGCCACATATAGAGATAGGTTTTTCCTCCCCTTTTTTCTTTTCTTTTTTTTTTTTTTGTTTGTTTAGGAATATTGTGAAAGACAAATTAATATAGCATTTGTGCGGAAGTACCATTTTCAAGGTAGTTGAAGTATATTCGCGTTTGGTTCGCATGAAGATGTTTTTTGAAAAACATTTTCAACGAAAAACTTCTCTCATGCAATCAAATGTGGTAATATTTTTACATCAATTAGTTGCCAATTGGTGTGAAAAGATGTACTAAGACCAATTGGTATGAAAATATTTCCATCCTTGACTGCATGAGAGAATGTTTCATGTGAAAACATTTTCTAGAAAACATTTTCACGAGAACCAAATGTATTAAAGATTGGAATTCTAAGCATAATGAGAAGAAACCGGAACATGGTTTTGATCACCGATCCACCATACCAATCTAGATTGGCCGGATCTGGGATCCTGATATACTGAATTGCCTAAAAAAAGGTAAAGAATAGTAATTAACATTAGTGTCAGGCTATTCCTAGGGTGAGACCTGGATCGTCTGCCAATCAAACACACAGAGATTGACCTTGATCTTGAATCTGGAAGAGCTCCCATCAGATCAAATCAAAGGGAAGCCGTTGTGAGCCAAATTTGAGAAATCAAATACACGAAAAGATGCAATATCCTCGAAACAAACTCCGATAGCAAATAAATGCTTCAAGACTTGCTTTGAATAAGAAAGAGAGCTGACGTTGAATCCAAAGAAATCCTTTTTTAAGTTGTTATCCATCGAGAGTTGGTCATTTATTTGAGGACAGTGCAGTAAAGACATAATAAAGAACCCGTACTTTCACAAGTTTATCTTAGGCACACAACAGGAATGGGTATGCCCAATGGATCACATTCTAAGAATGAGACGCATGAGGAGGACCACAATGCCACCACTACTGTGATGAGTGCCTGATATCATTTAATTTGGCTAGTACCACAGAGGTGTCCACTACTAAAAGATGAGCCTGCCTTTTTTTTTTTTTGTGCATCACTCACCTGTTAAAATGAATTGTCGAAAGAAAACAAAAACATTAGGATGGTTTGGAGGTAGTCGGTGCTACTAGCCAGCAGCATCCAACAAGCCAACCTCTACCTGTCTGTACCGTTTGAGATGGAAATAAAAGGACATAATCATTATTGACTGTTAGAAGTAAAATCATGTTGGGATGTAACATAGATTGGGCCAATGTTCAAAATAAATTTTCTCAAAAGTTGTGATCTTCAAAAACCATGTTAGGCTATTTTTTAACTCAATTTTTTAATACGCACTCTTTTCGTTCGAATGAACAACCACAAAAACGTAAAATTTACAAACGCACACTAGAAAGTATTTTTTAAGCAACTAGAATACATGGTCTCATAGTATATATATGGGATTGTATATAATGAGACCATTTATCTTTAGCACAAGGAAATCACAATTAGAACCATCCGATATAAAATTTGATGACTTTTGAACTTTGAACTTGATCGATGAAATAAATGCAGCCATGCAATTCCACATCCTAGGGTTATGATTAATTGTGGCCACGTTGTACCAAACGTAAATTGTCTTTTTATATACTTTTTCATCTACATTATATGGGATCATCTACAAAAATATCATTTATCTTTTGTACATAAAGGTCACAATCATTCTTGTCCCTTAAATTTCAAAATGGGTGATTATAAGAGTGTCATTGAAAAAATATAAAGTTCCAAAAAATAAAGAATTCTCGAATTCGTCAAATAAATAGTGTTAAACTTTATGGACGAGATAGAGAGACGTGGCTTGGTTAGAACACTCGAATGGAAAATTGAAGTGATTTGAAACGCTATATGAGTCATGCGTGGTGCATTCATGCAGTGGTTTTGCCTTGTGAGACTAAAGCACTCGAGAATGGAGAATTTAATCCTTTCAAGTAAAACCTGTTTGAGCATCTTCCACAATTCTCATTTGAGGTTAGAAATTCGGCCTCCTAAAATGAGAAGAGAGAGAGAGTGAGTCTAATTGGAATTGAAGGATTGGAGGAAATGGGCTCAATGGGCTGACATATATAAGTAGGGTGGCAAAAAGTGAGTTGAGGAGGGCCACAGGGACCACCATAGCATTAAACCCTTGAAAGCTACTAGGCATATAGCTATCCCTACCAACTCCAACTCACATTAACTAGGATGGGAGTGTCGAGCCAGACAAAGCCTATGTATCTCTTCGCCCTTTTTCCTTTTTAGACAAAGCCTATATGTCTCTTCGCCTTTTTTTTTCTTTCGTTTTTTTTTTTTTTTTTTTTGGGTTAAGTCATTGGGGGATAAAGCACCCTACCCAATTTTTATAAATAATAAATAGAAAATACAACTCATAAGTTTACAACCATAGAATAGGAAAGTTGTGCCACATCATAAAATAATGAGAGAGAAAGAAAATCTGACGGTCTAGAATGCCAAACAGTGGCGCATCTAAGCTGTAACTTTCTTGGCAAGTAAATCAGCCACCATGTTAACCTCACGACAAATGTGGGTAAGGGACCAAGCACTATCAGAAAGCTTATATCGGCATTTAGCAGCACCAACACCTAGTGCCCATGGAGTTTTACATCGATCATGGATTGCATTAACTAAAACTATGGAGTCGCTCTCGATCTGCAGGGAGAAACATTTGAGTTGGATGGTCAGGTCGACGCAAGCTCGCAAGGCAAGAAACTCTACATAGTTATTTGATGTTTTAACAAGGGAGTTGCCGAATGTTGTGATAAAGGATCCATCATCACTTCTAATTATGCCTCCACTACAAGCAAGCCCAAGGTTTTGAAATGAAACACCATCAACATTCAATTTGAAATGATTTGGACTAGAAAAAGACTATGAAATCGGTATGTGCAGCTTCATTTGATGTGTTGGGTTAGTGTGGCCATGGCCTTATGAAAGCTTGAAATAAGAACTTTATGGAACTTAAACTGAGTAGGAGTATGGTCTGGTGTGGATCATGCTATGCAAATGTTATTTGCCATAACTTAGACTAGGCTTTGTGTGCTAGGCCAATCGAGTTAGAAAACCTTTGATTCCTAGGCATAGAATAAACATCGATGAGGGTTGATAGGTTATCCCTTAATGAGGTCAGATGTGCCTAGATGAATGAGCCAAGGGACTATGTGACTCTTGTGTATGATGATTAGTTTTTAGATATGAAGACTAAAAGCCTCATCAGTAATCCATTACACGACATATACATATGATGGCCGTATTGGGAAAGTAGTTCACCATTGAAGGTGATGCATGTATATGTGCGAGAAATTACCTATATGCACCATAGAGTTGTGGTTGCATCAGGTCTGTGTGACTTTAGAACTCGTCTCTAGGGGAGAACCTGTAATCCATAGACTAAGATTATATCCCCTTGCCTATTGGCTGACTTTGGTAGCCCAATCATGAGCCTCTACATTGTACAATGGGTTATGGGTACTACTAGGTCAATTTGAAAATACAAGTGTAGATTATGGTCCACTGTAGAAGATGGAGTGCTTCAGAATTATTAATTCCTAAACCTTAAGGATCATATTCCCATCAAATTTATTTTCTTAGATATTGATTAGTTTTAGAATAATTATTTTAAGATTCTGAATGTTTTATTTTATTTTTATTTTTGTAAAATATATTTATTAATGCTTAAAAACAATAAAATAAAATTATATTTTTCGATTTTCTAAAATATTTATAAAATAAAAGCGTAAGCTCATAGGGGCCCATTGGACCCATTTTGTTTGGCATGGGGGGCCACTTTAGAGCCCTCGGAGGCACACCACTTTTTGTAGAAGGTGCTCCACACCCTATTTTGAGGGGGCCTAAGGGGAGCACACCACAAATTAGGGTGCTGGTGCCACCCCCTATTCTTTTAGGAGCTAGGTGGCACTCCACCCCTATGATATCTTTATTTTATAGATATTTTGGTTTTGATTTCAAATTTGAAGATATCTCGTAAGATATGAAAGTTAGTTATTTGAAATCAAAAATATATTTTGAAATATTTAATTAGTTAAATAAATATAAATTTATTGACTATATACAATGTATCTGATATTTAAGCATATATGTTATGTGATGGGATAATGGTCTAGTAACTAAAATATAAGGTGTTGGGCGTTTCTTTTGATCATGGCTGGAATTGAAGGCTCAAATCCCTCACCCCACATGTCTCCAAGATAGAAAGATCACATTAATTTCTCCTAAATATTCTCTCTCTCATAAACTAAGTTGTAAAGGGTGGCACGTCTGAGCTAGATAGAGAAGGTGGTACACTGCACTTACATTCAGGTTAAGATTTATTTTATTGAGGTTCTTAAGCTCAATGCCTCATTTTGAGGGGCCTAAGGGAGGCACGCCACAAATTGTGGAGCTGGTGCCACCCCCTATTCTTTTGGGAGCTAGGTGGCGCGCGACCTTTAGTGGGGTAATGGGGGTTATGCACCACCCCCATGATATCCTTATCTTATGATTATTTTGATTTTGATATCAAATTAGAAAATCTCCCATAAATATGGGAGTTGAAGATGGGAAAGCTTTCTATGTTACTCTTACAACATAGAACTTCTATCCTCCTTTTTACTCAACACAATATAGAACTTCTATCCTCCCTTTTATTCAACCCTCTATTTTTTAATTGAGGGCTAAGATTGCCCCAATCACAATGTCATGTTTCTACACTATTTTATTTTTAATTTTTTTTTCTATAAACTGTTTTGACACCAAATTTTGGACGTCTATTCCTCTATTAAACTTGCATTAACGAAAAATATAAAAAAAATATTTTCAATAAAATAAAATGAGCAAAATACCCCTAAAAATTTCAAAGGGTATTTGGTCATTATTTTTAATCGAAAAATTATTTTTAATATTTTTTATAGGTGCGCCCCAATGAGAAGATAGTACATACCAAATTTCATATTCAGAGAAATTGTATTAAAAAAATGAAAATAAAATACTTTAAGACATTGGATTTAAGATCAACAGTGAGTGGCTCTCTTGATAAAAAATGGACGGCTGGATGGTAAAGGGAGGATAGAACTTCTATGTTGTAGGGGAACATAGAAAGTTTTGCCGTTGAAGATATCCCATAAATATGGGAGTTAGTTCTTTGAAATCAAAAATATATTTTGAAATACTTAATTAGTTAAAGAAATATAAATTTATTGACTAGATACAATGTATATGATAATTAAGTATATCTTTTATTTATGGGATAAGGGTTTAGGAACTGGAGAATAAGGTTTTAGCCTATTCCTTTTGATCCCAATAAAGGTTTAGGAATTGATCGGGATAAAGGTTTAGGAATTGATCGAGATAAAGGTTTAGGAATTGAGATTTGTTTTATTGTGGTTTCTAAGATCTCACGAGATAGCCAAAGCTTTCCAAATCTGAGATTGATCTTTTGATCCCATGTCATTGGAGGAGGAAATAATCTTCTGGAGGTAATCTTCCGGTGTTTTTATTTTTATTCATGTAGTCCATTACATCTCAGTCTTCTTTTTTATTTAGTTTCCGTTATTACCAAAATACTGAATATTTTTTGTTATTACTTATATGTCCGGTTTTTAGACTTCATAACAAAAAAAAAATTTAAAAAAAAAGAAATTACCATTTTTGGTTTTTCAAAAACCGAAATCAAATCAATTTTGGTTTTTGAAAAACAGAAAAAAAAATTTTCTCTCTTGTGGGGCTTCTACATATTCTCTCTCTACCCCTCTCTCTCTACATTACATAGGGATTTTTTTCTCTCTCTTGTGGGTCATCTACGTATTCTACATAATCTTTGAAACCAGTCATTTAAAAATTGATGAATCGCAACAGACTCGCCCGAGTCGGCTTAAGAATCGATAAAAATCAACCAGTTGCAATGGACTCACCTGAGTCGGCACGAGAATTGATAACCCCATGCCGATTACTTTGTAAAACCGGGAATCGCCAGGTTCTAAAACAAAACGGAACCGCCGGTTCTGAACAGTGAACCACCGGTATGATGTCATACACCGGTGAGAACCGGCCCATATGACATTACATACGCCGATATGACATCATACACAGGTGAGAACAGCCCGTATGACATCACATATCATCGATATGACATCATACACCGATGAGAACCGGCTCGTATGATGTCACATATCGCGCCATACAGTGAACGGCCGATTTTGTTCTAGAACCGTCGCATAGTGAACCACCGATTTTGTTCTAGAACCACTGGTATGACGTCAGTGAACCGTCGGTTTTTCTAGAAACCTGTATGATGTCAAACACCGGTGAGAACCGGCCCATATGACATCACATGGTATGACGTCATACACCGGTGAGAACCGGCCCGTATGACATCACATATCGTCGATATGAGATCATATACCGGTGAGAACTGGCCCGTATGACACATATCGCTGATATGACGTCAAACACCGGTGAGAACCAGCCCGTATGACATCACATATCGCCGATATGACATCATACACCGATAAGAACCGGCCTGTATGACATCAAATATCACCGATTTGACATCATACACCGGTGAGAACCAGCCCGTATACACCGCCGGTTTTGTTTTAGAAACCGTTATGACGTCATACATCGATGAGAATCGGCCCGTATGACATCACATATCGGCGATATGACATTATACACCGGTGAGAACCAGCCTGTATGACATCACATATCTCCAATATGACATTATACTTTGATGAGAACTGGCCTGTATGACGTCACATATCGCCGATTCTTAATAATATGTCACATATCGCCGATTATTAATAATATCTGGCAACACGTGACAAACCTTCATTCCTGTTGGCGACATGTGGCCACAAACCTTCAACCCGCCCATGATGCCCCCGCTCTTTCACGCAAACGTTTAGATGTATGCGACAAAGCCATTTATATGTATAAATGTTGACTCTCATTCTTCGATGTGGGATAATCCCCACAAACAGTGTATTAAATTAAGACAGTTTAATAAAAACTTTATACATACGCTATGACATGGCTTAATGGTTATCACTCCTACTTACCTCTTAGATGTAGAAAATAAAGTTTTTTTTTTAAAAAAAAGAAAGTTTATTCTATTTGACATCTCTCTCTTTCTATTAACAATCTATTTTACTAAATTTATTCTAGAAATCTAAAAAATTAAAATTTTGAAAAATTAAAGTGTTATTTCGAAAATTGGTACACATTCTAATAATTTCTATATTGATAACCAAATATTTATTTTATTTATTAATTTTTACATTATAAATCATGTAATATACTATTTTTCTTACAGTTGTCAATAATACATTTTAAATTTGATGATATTATAAAATCTATTTTACTAAATTTATTTTAGAAATCTAAAAAATTGAAATTTTGAAAAATTAAAGTGTTATTTCGAAAATTGGTACACATTCTAATAATTTCTATATTGATAACCAAATCTTTTATTTTATTTATTAATTTTTACATTATAAATCATGTAATGTACTATTTTTCTTACAGTTGTCAATAATACATTTTAAATTTGATAATATTATAAAATATTTTGGATTTATTATTATTTGTATAATAAAATAATTATAAAATGTAAAGCAACAATTTTAATTTCAGTATATAATATAATAGTTAGTTAAGTTGTAATAATTTTGGATTATAGTTAGTTAGGTTGTAATAATTTACGTTTTTTTAGCGGATTACGGTTTTTCGACAATTCAAGATTGTAGACCATGTATAATTCTATGATTTTTCTTTTGTGTGATGTAAATTTAATAGTTCACATAAGTTTATACAGGGAAAAAACATCTCAATATTCACAAATTGATGAAAAAAATATAAAGTTAAAGATGTAGTACCCTCATTTCTGGATAAAGCCAAATTTATAATGAATTTTAATAATTTTTTTTAAAGTTTAATCCAATCGAGTCGGCTGATTCTCGATCCCGATAGTCGATTCTCGATCCGGATAGTCGATTCTCGATCCAAATCGTCGATTTTCGATTCGGATCATCGATTCACCGATTCGAATGGATTTTTGAAGTGCCCAATCCGAGGCACAGATCCGTTTTGAAACAAAACAAATGAACTCCGATTTGGGTCATTTCCTCCTCATCAAGGTTCACCCAAGCCTGTATCCCACTCCTCGATGGACCGTGGATGAGCACGACAAAATCCACAACATAACCTCCAACGCCGCTCACCCATGCCGGCTTACCCCATCCAAAATCCGACTTAAACGACGGAAAATTAGAGTAACTCGAGCATCCAAGTGCATAACCCTTGAGAGCCCTCTCTAGAATTGCTCTATTACGTTCGTCGAGGATTTGAGATGATTTTAACACTACTCTCAAGTAATCACTGTTCATTTTCTCAATCGCCCCTCTCAAGCATCTCTGTAGTCGAAGCCTATCAGGTGGTTCTGCAACCCCTCCATGTGCGAGGGCATCAGCCAGCAGGAGGAGGTTCCCAAATGATCCGACTGCCGCCTTTGGTTCCATCTTATCCCTTATATTGACCACGATACCTGCCATCCATGTCCCACCTTTTTCCACCTTCACGCGTCGCACTCTAACGAAGCATCGCAAGAGAAGTGCCATCAGGCCTCAAAACGCGTGGGTGGTGCCTCTTTGTTGTGGCCTTGCAGTGTAGCTAACTATCCCGTGTCAAACGAGAGAAATAAATCCATGTGTAATGTGGAGAGAGAGGTAGACAGAGAATATTCACAAGAGAAAAAAAAATTTGTTTGTCAATAATCGAAAATTTTAAATTTTTGATTTTTCAACAATCGAAATTGACCTCATATAAGTTTTTGAAAAAATTGAAAATGGATAGTTTCATAACAGATATATCAATAATAACCGAAAGTATTCGATATTTTGATAATAATAGAAATTAAAATGGATATTTACGTAATTTTTCCTTTATTTTATTTATTTCTATTGAGTTGAAATAATTATATATGACCATTGTAAGTGTTCTAATCGAAGTAAAAAAGAAATTGCACCGTACTAGATCACCATCGTCCTACTATCATGATGTTGTCTCCATGTGATCCGGAAGTTATCAACAACTGTTCTCTCTAATAAATAAAGACCGGCTTTAGCATCCGCCAATTCACTAACATGAGAGGTAATCCTCCTAATCAAGTACTCCCGTCTAGAAACCTTCATCTGAAAAATTCAATGATTTTGTTCTTCCCATAATATCCAAACTAGGTTAAAAAATAGGGATAGTCTTCTTTATGGAAAATTAAAAACGATGATTGTGTTCCCCCTTTCAAAGTATCTGTCTTCTTTATGGTAAATTAAACATCGTTCCTTCGAGGAAACTGATAATATAGTCTTTTATGTATATAGTCTTTTATGTTGAGCAGTGATCCAAATCACCTCCATTTGAAGATTTTCATTAAAAAAAAAAAAAGCCTTTTATAGAGGTCCATAAAAGTGCATTTGTGGAGAGGGAAAACATAAGAAAAGGAGTAGTCGATGGCGATGAAGAGGAGTTAATTGATGGTGATATTATGGTAAAAAATATTTTTTTGAGGTTTTTTTATCATTGTAAGAAGTAATCTCTATAAAACCTCAAACTTAAATTTTTTTTATTGATAATGAATGCATTTTTGCCCCCTACCCATAGATGTAGCCTATTTTGGGTGAACCGTGTAAATTTTTGTATGCTTTCTACTTTTACTTGTGTTGTGGTTTGATGATTTTCTATTTTATTTTGTTTTTTCTTCTTTCTATATTTTTCTCAAATATATTGTAGATACTATTATTCTTGGGCATTATTGTTTGGGTGTTAGATTCATTGCTGTAGAGAGCTCCACATCAAATACGGATTTGGGTTATCCCTATTTGCCAAAATTTTAGACTCTTTTCTCAATGGGTTCAAATGAAGGACGTGAGTCGGGTATGATTGTAATGTATTTGGAAACTCCGATGCGACTCTGAATTTGACAAAGCCCTTCTTAGATTCAAAACTAAGTGGTAGTGGCAAAATGATTCACAAAGATTATGCCCCGGAGCAAAACTCCTCGGCAAAAATCCTAGATAGAGTTTCTTTTATATATATATATATATATAATCCGATGTAACGGACTAACCAACCTAATTTTTTTTTTCAGTCAAATCTAGGGACTTGGTTAGTCAAAATGTTGTTTTGTTTATTTTGAGATTATTAATCTGGTGATTCCAAACTTGTTCCCAAAATTTAGATTTAAAAAAATACCCTCTTAACATTCAAAATAACAGAGAAATAAATAAATCAATCCTCCCAGGTACTTTTTTAAAAAAGTATAATGTGATCCAATGGACGCATAATATACAGAACCATGAACACATAAATAAATAAATAACAGGGAAGGATTAGAATGGAATGCGCATATCATGCTGTCGAGTTAGAAGAATTTAAATTTACTCTATCAAGCAAGACCTACTCGAGATTTTCTTAGTGAAAATTTCTGGGAGCCATTTAAAGTCATGAGATGCGTGGATTAGAAAAAGGATCGAGTGCCTACGCACCTAGATATCATCGTCCATAAATTGGATTGTATTTTGCAGCAGTAGGACGTGATTTATCTTTTCCTGAAGTTGTAGAGAATGTATTGATGGTTTTCTTCTTTACGGTTGATCACTAGGTTGAGTAGCTCCCATCCCAAAAGACTGTGGGATCCTAAAAAGTACTCTTAGCTGAGGAAGGAACAACTCTCTAGTTTCCTCCAACAGGTGCATATAATTTTGTAGATTAGAATTTATTAATGATAGCATATTGTTTACGCACGAATTTGTGTCAAGTGAGATCAATTCAAATATCATGCAGAACAAATTAATTTATAAAAATAAGTAGAGAGAGTGGGATCTCTCATATTATAAGTTTAGGGATATCGTGGATCTTTACAGATCTGGTTATCTTCTAATAATAAAGAACTAACGAGAAAAATTAGAAATTAATAAAAAAATAAATATAAAGAGAAAAAAATATCACTTACCAAAGAAAACCCAGAGATGGGGCTTGGATTAAGATCATGGGTTAATTTACATCTTTTAATGCTTTTTCTTGCTTCTTGAAGCATGTATCGGTTTTTAGTTTGGATCTAGGAGAACTTGTTCTTAAAATTTTGATTTTTAGAGGAATTTTTAGAGGATCTAGGCTTAGGGCATGTAGTCTTTCTAGGGTTTTTTCCTAATTTTCTAGATGTTTTCCCTAATTTTCTAGGGGTTCTCATATTTTTTATTTTTTTAGGTATTTTGGATGAATTTTCCTAATTTTCTAGGCCTTTTCCTTTTTTTTAGAATTCTAATTTTCTAGAGGGTTTTCCTAATGTTCTAGAATTATCTAGGAATTTCCTAATTATCTAAAAATTTTCCTAGGGATTTTTCTAGACATGTTTTGAGTGATTTTCAAGGAATTTCGAGGCAGTATTTAAAGAGTTTTGATAAGGTTAGGGTTGAAATTAAATGGTACAATCTCCTAGTCCTATTTTGTTTAAGAATAGGATAATTTTTGAAATTGTCCCGATTATTCAGGACCAAAAACAGACTTTAAAACCCAATTAAAAACAAATTTGGATTCCCGGGCCCAACAGGCCATGCAAAGCGCAGCCTGTTGCGCGACACGCTGCATGTCATGCACAATTCTATAAGTTTGGCCCTTTAAACTTCTGAAGCTTCTAACTTTTGATCCATAAGTCTAATTTGAGTGATTCTTAGACCATTAGAAAGCTCTCAGGGTCTGCTACAGCTTGGGATAGGTTTTGGTTGGTGTTGAGATAATGAAATGGGGTTTAAGTTGACTAACTGACTAGGGTTTGTTGGACGTTGGGACTTGAAATCAAGGTTTTTAATAATTCTCTTAGCCAGAATTTCTAGGGGGTGTCTACAGTTGTCCCTCATTGGCATTCACCTGGGACACCGGGTAAATGGCCAAGAAGTAAACACCTAAGATACAATGGAAAAAAAATAAGTGGTCATCCTTTTTAATGACCACAACCCTCTGGGAAGGCGATACACTGATAGATATTTTGAGTCGATGACTTCTCCTTACTAAGGTCACCCCAATGCTACTTAGGATGCAAGTGTAGTCACCTTCAACTTTAGGCCTAATTTGGGCATGGTTTTCAATTGAATGGAATTTTAATTTAAGAAGATAAATTGGTCATGAATATTTCTCTAAGTGAACTTCTCTTTTGACTCTAAGATGAGGTTTGAGAACCTATGAGCAAGCTGATGTCTTGGATAATATGGGATATTGTTCCTGAGTGCTTAGAGTCTCCTTAAACTTCTATTTTCGTTCCTCCACTACCACTCCTTTTAAAGCTCGGATAGTCAAGGCTCTTCAGGTTTACTTGGACTGATGCCTTCAATTTTCTTTTTGACACCTTTCTAACTTAAGAGGAGAAGTTCAGAATAGTT
>NW_006495933.1:1389382-1400409 GCF_000471905.2 Amborella trichopoda | reverse complement strand
CTTTCTTTCTTTTTTTATTTATTTATACCATGTTTTAAATCATCTTGATCTTCTTTAGAAGCATATTTATCTTCTTTAGATTATATTTTATCTTCTTTAGAACTTATCATCTTTAAGTACATCTTTATCTTTTTAGAATATATCTTTTAGAAAGAATCTTTTTATCTATCCTAAAAAAAAACTTTTTTATCTTTCCTAAAAAAAAAGAATTTTTTATTTGTTTTGATAAAATATTTTTTTCAAAAAAAAAACAGAGAAAACATAAAGAAAATAGATATAGGCTTTCTCTGCTTTATCTGTTTAGATTAGAAATAGATCTCATCTTTTTTTATCTTATCTTGTGCTTTTAAGCCTTATCTGCATAAATTAGAACTTTCTTGACTTTATCTTCTTCATAAGCATCCTTTATTCTCTCTAAAAATAAAAATAAAAATTCTTTTTGAAGCATCTTCATCTTGTTTCTTAGATAGAAAAAAAAAATCAAAAAAACAAAATGGAGATTTTTATGTGTAGTCTTGTAGTTATGTCCATAGTTCATGGTGACTCAGTTATTTAGTTGACTACCTAGTCTAGATTCCTTTAAATGACTAGACCTACAAGACTTTATAGCTCAATTCCCTAGGTCTGCCCTGACTCAAGTCAGCCGATATTGAGTTTCAGTGGGTCCATAATCCTACACTTAGGGCTAAGCCTAGCTAACCCATCTGTAGTCCAGTCAAATCATGGAGTGCAACAAGTTTGTATGGCTCGAGCTACTCAAAACAATAAGAGCATTTGACCTGAAGCTAAAGAATCAGGGTTGAACCCACCTTCATCTTCTAAGTCTATGTTTAGGGAATATACTGCCCAATCAGGGGCGCACCTCCCACAAATGGCGAAATCTAACTCAAGAATCAGGGTTGAACCCACCTTCATCTTCTAAGTCTATGTTCAGAGGCGCACCTCCCACAAATGACCAAATCTAACTCAAGCAAGGCTAGCCACTAAAGAAAACTAGAGAGTAAAACACCTTCACCTAACCCCAAGAGTTCTTCAAGTCATGCCTCTATTCCTCAAGGTTCATCCATACACAATTCTATGGATTACAAGTCCCTCTCAATCGAGTGTCTCAAGAACCTACCCGAGGTCAAGGCTTTCATAAAGCGTGCTGGCGTTGTTGAGCCACATGCCCCACCCGAGGTCAAGGATTTCTTGAAGCGTGCTGGCCTTGTTGAGCTACATGCCTCACCTAGGGCATCAAATCATCAGTCAGATCAGAATCAAATGACCTCTTTAGCCCATGACCAACAAAGTCATGTGAATTACACATCGTCGGCGAGCCGGCATCGCCAATCTTCTCATCCTCCAACTCCTATAGATTCGACATGACCACAGGACTGTTTATCCCATAGTCAATCTAGACTTGACCCTCCACAAGTTATGTATGGTCATTCATCGATGCAGCATCTTGTAGCTACCCCAGTTCCATACCATCAATCACAGATGCCCCATTCGGCTCCTATTCCAACTCAATATCCCCCAAGTCAGGCATTCCACTCAGCTCCATACTTTCTGGCTGCAGTCCCATCCTCTAATCACTCATACCTGGGATATCCTATGTACCAGGCCCCGACTGTCCATTTTCAGGCCCCGGCACTGGCTTATCAGCCTCCGGCTCCTCCATTCCAAGTCGCTTCTCATACCTACCTGTATTATCCCTTGACTCAGGCCCTTATGTCTGCACCACCTTTCTACCCGGATCCAGCCATCTTGCAGGTCTATCCTACCCCTAGTCCGGTGTAGCCCATATCAGCTGCATCTTTTGCACCACAAATTATGCCACCATTTGTAGGAAACCAACAAACCTCTAAGGTTAAAACCCCTGAGTCAATTGAGCTCGCCCAGCTGAAAGGCAAATTAACCACATTTAAAGAGACCCTGGCTAAAATTGGAGTTTCAAATATACTTCCTCCAAGATCTTACGTCAAGGATGTTCTTGGGGATGTCGAACCTCTTCCTCTAGGTTTCGAATTCCCTTAGTTTGAAAACAAGTTCAACGAGAAAGGTGATCCTGAAAATCATATCGTCGCTTACTTATTGATTGCTCCTGCACTTGAAGACAATCCTCGTCGTCTCAAGGCCATATTTCAATACACTATCTCCAGACAAGATTTAACATGGTTCCGAGAGGTGGTATCAAAATACCTTAATCAAACTCCCCATAAGTTGTTTCAATGTTTTGTTGAGCAATATCACGAGGCCAGAGAGATATTAATGACCCTGGGAAAATTGGTCTCCATCAAACACAATCGGGGCGAGTTGTTTACAAATTTTGTCCAACGATTTAAAGAGGCTGCATCAAAAGTCATTGATTGCACGCTTTCTGAAGCATCTAAGATCGGTATGGTCATAGAGAATGCTTCCTCTGAGTATAAACTCTACCTCAATAAAAGCATTTGACCTTTCTCTTTTGACTCAATGCTATAAATGATTTCACATTATGAGAGAGCACAGGAAAGGGCCCGAGATCGGTCACCAGTTACACTGGGACAAGAGCCTGATGAAACTATACTGGGAAAAGAGTCAGATGAAGTCATGAAGGAACAAGAGCCTGACTACAGTGAAGATTCATCTAAATGTAAGTCTAAAGAGATGACAATTGAAGAATTTGATGGTGATCCCAAGTCAGAAACATCACCAAAATCATTTAAGGACATAGATGGGGCTTACTCAAAGCAAAGCCAGGTAATATCAGATGATAGAACTGATGAAGATGATGAAGTCCTAGTTGGTATCAACTTGATAAATATCGATGAGTTGAAATCCTTGCTCAAGCTTGAAAATCATCCAATATGGCCTTGGGGCACAAGAAGAAACCGTCTTGAAAATGAAAATCGAAATGGTAGAGTGACATATTAATACCAAGGAATTTCAGAAACCGAATGATAAGAATTGCCTTAGGTATGGATCTATTCCATGGGGACCTTTTATAGAATTAGAGAAGTCCAACCCACAAAAGGAGGAAACAATTCTAACATTTCCAATAAAGTTGAGAATATGAAGACACAAAGGGACCAAATTATCCACCCTATGAAAAAAATACCAGATGAGCATGAGTACACTCAAAACCATGTGGCAAGGGAATTTCATAAAGAAAATGACAAGGATTGCCTTAGCCCAGGGTCCATGATTCTAGAGAGAATGAAAGAGCAAACTTACGCATAAGAAGTTCCAATTGAAGTGGAAGGAATAAACTTGTAGAAGGCTCAAGAACCCCTATCATATATAGCAGGGTAGGGGTAGATGATCCAAATCTTGAGGCTATAGATTCTCAAATTCAAATTGAAGAGAGTAACTGTAACCAAAATTTTGAAACTCAAGAAAATGAGGAATACAAGAAAAATCTTGATTCCAGTCGAAGAAACGAGCGCACAAAAATTTCAGGACATCCATGTGATATATGTCACCACAAACGAAAATGGTCTCATCTTTCAAATAAGTGTAGTGGATGACCCACAGGAGGCTCAAGTCATCAATGTGCTCAATCGAGATCTTGAAGCTAGGGACTCCCAATACTACATTTGTGAGGAATTCCATAATCTTAACAATGCAATCAACGAAGAAACAAAGGGGTAAAGCCTAGAGGATTCAATTGAACTATCCCTTAGGGGCCATTTGGGTACCTTGAAATCTATTACATGATAATCGATTGCGAGGAAATATGACATTTCCACCGTTTGGGTACACTTTATAGTAAGAAAATGGAAAGAGATTACCCGAGATTTCCCCAAAACTCATGAAACACATTACGTGTGGTGAAGGTGAAAAATCCATTACGTGCTTGACGGGTAATCTTTAGAAATCTTTCGTGTGTGTCTCTCTCCCCTATCCCAGCTTAATAAAATGCCAACCCGCCTACGGTTTGCACAGGTGCTCCCTCCCTCTGTAAGCTCGTCTCCTCTCTCTTGAACCCTAATAACTTACTGATGATTGGTTTGCATAAGGTGTTCCGTCTCTCTTTAAGGCCCTTCTTCTCATCTGTACTTTTTCTTTTCTCTTTTTTTTTTTTAAGCCCCTCTTATCTTTAAGTCCTTTCCTCTCATTTGGACTTTTTCTTTTTTTAAGTCCCCTTACTCTCTCATCTCTCACATATGGACTTTTTCCATTCTCGCTCTCCTTAGCATGTCCATTATCCTTAGTATATCTAATCAATCACAGCACAATTATAATAAAAAATTTCACCTAAAATAAGAAATTACACAACACAATTATAATAAAAAATTCCGCCTAACATAATCCTTATAAGATATTAGTAAAAGCTCAATTGAAATAAGATACCTCTTTAGTTTTCTCCAATACCTAAAAATTTTCTACTGCAATTACCAAACCTTCTAGTTTACTAATTAAACTTCTTCCCATTTTTAACTTGCACCATAAAGATTTTAAATAGGTATCATAAATTTATTGCTTATTTGAAATTATATAGATAGACATTTGAAATACTTCTATAAAAAAATAAATGAAAATAAGGCTTATCAAAATAAAAATATGTTATTCCAATCATATTATTCCAATGACTTATCATGTTGAAACCAAAGTCTAATCATGTTAGAATACATGTGATTCCATGTAAGTGCCAAAGGCATGCAAAATAAGTAAGAAATTGTGTGATGATGACTTTAAAATGGTACAAATTGTGTGATGATGACTTTAGAATGGTACAAGTTATTATTAGAAAATCTTTTTGGAATGGTGATGATGTTATTATTAGAAAATCTTTTTGGAATGATGTGATGATGACTTTAATTCCACATTTCAGTGGAATTTTGTGAAAAAATAAAGAAAGAAATGATAGTTTATAGGCAAGTGCTAAAAAAATGTTGGTAATGCATTTCCCATATTTCTTCCGAACATAGCTAAACAGTATCCATGTATTTCCCAGGTTGCATCTAAATACTACCCAAACAGTAACAATCCATTTGCATGTAATGTATTACGCAATAATGTATTACACAGTAATGTATTACGCCAGTCATATATTTCACAGACAATATATTTCCAAGTATCCAAACGGCCCCTTAATGTGAACCCAAAAGAAGATCCATCCCCTCAAAAATGGATGAAAGAAATTGAACCTCTAAAACTCCTAAGATGCCTACCTGGGCCACACCTTCACCTGATTTCTTGGCAGATCCACCTATTTGGGATGAAGTGCAGAGCCTAAAGCAGTCAATTACATCAGTTACTATGATTGATCTAGAAATCAACATCGAATAAGCGAATGATCCAAATTTGATCATTCCTGAAGATCCAACACCTCTGCAAAAGTTAAAAGAAATCAAACCCCTAGAAATTCGAAGGAGACCTCCTGGGCCACTTTCACAAGATTTTCTGAATAGCCAGCTTATATGGGATGAAGAACCAAACATTAAAGATCAAATCATACTATTCCCTGAAGAGAAAGGATCCAAAGAAAATGACAGGGGCAAAGGTATGACTCCACTACTTGGGGCACCCCACATTTAAAGAAAAAAAGAAGATCCAACAAGAGAAGTCTTATCCACCAGTTTAATAGGGACCGCCCCATCTGATAAAAATATTATAGAGGCGATCACATCCAAGATACTGATTGTCTCATCGAATGAAAAGAACCTACAAGGGCAGCCCTGCCAAACCACTTAATAGGGGCACCCTCACTTGATGTTGAAAATAAAGTAAGGGCAACTGATGAGGCCCACGCCTTATCTGACGACTCCCAACATGCCTCCAGGCAATATACTCCTCAAGAGCAACATGAAGTTGCAACTGAAAAAAATTACCAAAAAAGCGTGGGGTGATCAATTACTCCTCCCTTTCAAATAAGCCAAGTAGGGAATCCATGCTATGCTTAGGCATTCTACTCCATAGTATTGACAACCTAAGGAGTTGAAAAATTGAAAATAATAATAATAATAATAATAATAATAATAATAATAATAATAATAATAATAATAATAATAATAATAATAATAATAATAATAATAATAATAATAATAATAATAATAATAATAATAACAACAATAATAAAAATAATAACAATAATAACAATAATAACAATAATAATAATAATAACAACAATAATAATAATAATAAAATAAAGAAGAAGAAAATGAGCTTAGCCAACCCAACAAGAGATTGAAGAATTAGGAAACTCATAGTGACTTTGAGTCTGAAGATCAAGGCTCGAGTGAAGCAATCCAAGAAGGAAATATTATATAAGGATTCGACAACCTTTTTGTCAAAAAAGTATCAGATACTAATTAGGGGCATAAAAAATCCAAGGATAACCAAGACTAGGACCTCCCTGCTACTTAGAAAAAGAAAGGATGATCGAGTTCTTATCTGATTTTTAGGATGAAGTGCCACAAAAAAAAAAAAACGTCATCGACTCTTCTCTTTCTCATCTGTCTTCATCTTCTTTAAAAGAAAAAAAAGGGAAAAAAATCCGTCGAGATGAAAAATCAAAAAGGAATCTCGAGCGTTAGAAAAAAAAAAACTACTAGGCTGAACACCCGAAAGGGACCCTAGCGACAGAGAAAAAAAAATAGAAAAAACAAAGAAGAAATCCACTGGACTGAAAATCTAAAAGGAACCCCGAGGATTGGAAAAGAAACTACCGGGCTAAACACCTGAAAGGGATCCCGGGACAAGAGAAAAATAGAACTTCTCTATATTTTCGTCTCTTCTCCAAAATCTCCATAAATTCTTCTCTTCTCAAGTTAGAATGGCTTTGGAAAGCGAAGGAAGGCATCAGTTCAAGTAAAACTTGAAGAGGCTCGACTATCTAAACTTCAAAAGAGTGGTAGTGGAGGAACAAAATTGGAAGTCCAAGGATATTCTGAGCACTTTGAGGCATACCCTGTATATCCAAGACACCAGAAAAAACCTTCCTTGAATTGCGGCATAAGAGCCAAGATTGGAAGATGAGGAAGTACTTAGTGATTCCTCGTCCTGAAAGTCCCAAGTAGAGGCTCGACAAGATCATAAAAAGAACAAAACAAAAAACAAAAAAACAAAAAAACAAAAAACAAGAAACAAAAAAAAAAAAAATTAAGAAGAAGAGAGAGCTCCATGGTAGCATGAGCCTAAACTACTTACCAAAACTTTCAAAATTTCTCATCCATCTTTAAAATTTCTCTTATGTGTTTCGTGAGTTTTCAAAAACCTTCATTTCTTTGGTTATAGCCCGAAACTCTATTTTTGTTTTAAAATTCAATCTATCTTCAAAACCTTCTAAAATGTTTTTAAAAAAATGAAAGAGTTTCATGGAGGCTTGGATATGATGCGTCCACCGCTACCAAATCATGGATTTCCATGCTTGCAATCCATGCTTACGAAAACAGAGACCAACCCATAGGTTTCGATACCAAAAAGCCTGGACCTATTGACCCCAAGAACCAGAATCGAAGACGAACAAGAAGTTCAATTAGCCAAAAATTCATCATCTCATCATTTTTTCTAAATCAAAATCTCATTCGATTAGATAATCAAATCCTAATAAAGAAGTCTAAGGTCGAAGATGACTACACTGACAGCTTTCCAAGTAACATTGGAGTGACTATAACAAAGAATGTCACCAGCTTAATGATAGCACGGTTCCTGTTGACTGTCACTTCATATCCCGATTGTCGAAGACCTTTCAACCCCATTGGCTCAAAGATAGTAATGTCTGTTCGATGTCTTATGAAACAAAAGCATTTATCGGTGTACAATTTACCCAAAGGGTACTGATCATTCAAAAGAATGATCTCTCAAAAAAGGTTTTCCTTCCCACTGTGTCTCTGGTGTCTACTCTTTGTCATTCACCTGGTGCCCCAGGTACATGCCAAAGAGAGACAACGGTAGACATCCCTCTCGAAATTCTGGCTAAGGGAACTCCTAAAAACCTCGATTCTGGTCCTAAAGGACCCCACAAACCCTAGTAGACCATAGGCAACTTACAGCCAATTAAATTGCTTCAAAACTACCCAAATCCTCCAAAACTACCCAAAACCTAACCCAAGTTGACGTAAAGCCAAGAGCTTTCCAACAGTTCAAGAATCGCCAGAATCAAACTTATGGATAAAAAGATATAACAAATGACAATTTAGTTCCTATGAGACCCAAGTATCGAGCCACGGGTCGGGCTGTAACACGGCCTGGCGGGCCCAGATGCAGCCTGATGATGCAGTCAAACGCGTTCAATGATGCAGTTAATGCATGTTATAATGTAGTAAAGTCACCTTCTTTAATTAGATAAAGATAAACCTGCAAGATAAATCCAAAAAATTCTAAAAATTTCCAAAAAAATCAAGAAAAATAATAAATACTACCTCCATAATCCAAAAAAAAGATATCAAAAAAAAGAAAGAAATCCCTTAGAAATTCTCGAAATTAAAAAACTTGTCCAAAAATACCCACAAATAGGAAAAACCCTTAGAAAAATCCTAAAAAATTAGGAAAAATCCCCAAAATTCCTAAAAAATCAAAGAAAATCTCATAATTCATATTCAACCTCTAGAGATCCCAAAACCTAACAAAAGCGTAGGTAGACCCTACTTAAAATTCTCAGTTTTTTCCCCCACCTAAAGAACCCTAGATCTAGGTTAAAAAAACCTTATATCTAACAATTCCAATAAGCAAAGGCATCCAAAAAAGGAGATGGTGGCGCAAATCGGAACAGCGGTCTGATCCAAGCACGAAACTCCAAGTTTCGGGTCCCTAGAGGTAAGTATCACTTTTTTTGCTTAATTTAGTTTGTTTTTCTTCATTTAATTCTCTTTTTTATTTTATTTTTTCTGAAAATTAAATTATTATTAGATTTGATTAAATTTAAAAGCATTTTTAGGTCAAAATATGGATTTGGAGATGGCGCTGCCAGTGGATTCAGAAAAATACTAGATCTGTATAGATCTATGAGGTCATAATTCAAACGACCCCACTCTCTCTACCTTTTTCAAAAGTAACTCAATTTTTACTAAGATTTGAGCAGATCTCATCCCAGAGATCAGCGCAGATCAGAGCATAAATAAGATCACTCTCAATTTAGTGAGAAAAACAATAGCATGAATATGGAATTTAAACATAAATCTTCCTTTCAAGATCTACCAAAACAATTAGTTAGAGAGTGAATCAATCTACTGATATACACTTAAAACATGGAAGGATTTGTAGAGATCAAATGACCAAAACAAATGGGAAAACTATGGGAGAAATCGTGGCCCTTAAAACATAGCACTGATACATGAAGTTTATAAATTGAGCCACATAAATCCAACATAATCTCCACTTATGAAAACAAAAATTTGAGGTATCAAAATGAATATATAATTGACTGATGTACTTCAAAATCACATGGAAAAACTCATAGAAACTAGATCAATTTGTGCATGGATGATACCTTCAACTATATAGATCAAAGGGAATTAAAGTAGATCAAAGAAATCAATGATCTAACATCAAATAAATGAAGGAAGTTTGTTGTAATTAATAATTTATAGAAAGGAGTAACTAAAATAGAAATTGATGAGATCTTACTCAATTTATGAAGGCTTTAAGACTAAATCATCCATGTCCTAAATTTGAGTTTTGAATTACCATTAATGGAGCCTTTATAGAGTTTTGTGGAACTTTCTTTCACATCACATGCATACACTTTGGAAGAGAGAGAAATTGAAAGGAGATAGCCTAGGGCATTCCACACTAGAGGGCTTAGAGAGAGAGAGGAAGTAGCGTGCCACTCTAATGAGATAAAAGGTAAACGCAAGTGTAGAGATTTAAAGAAGTATTTATAATGTTGAGTGTATAGTTGTTTTCGATGTGCTTTAATCTTGGCCATTGAAGTCTAACATCCATGGCTATAAAGAGATGTGCGATCTTAGCCCATCATCCACCATCATGTTATCTTGATGTGTGGAATGGATTTAACACCTTTATCTTCCATTTTAATAACCATAATTTCCTCCAATTTTTTTTGTATTAAAATACCCATGCTTTTAACAAATAATTGAATTTAAAACTAAGTTGAAGGATATACCATTGATGTAATTTGTTAAAATTCCAGCAAAAATCAAATTTCAAAACTTTTCTCCATTTTATAAGAGCATGTGGGACTAATCAAATCGTCACATAAGCTAGGTGGTTAAGTACACAATTACGACATACCCTTAGGATTTGGCTTGTAATTTCAAACTCTATGCCCCTTCTATAAGAGCTTACACATGTGCACAAACCACTTGCTTTGAATCGAATCATCTACCATATACCTCATTCAATTTGTTCAAAAAACAAAATATTTGGAGTTGATTTTGGCCCCAAAATCTGCTGCTTGAAGAACCTGTGTTCAATCCAAAATAAACATATTTTGGATAGATTTTTTGGTCGTTTTTTATCAAATTGATTTGTGTATTTTGATCATCAAGGCTTCATTTATCGCATAAAATAGGTATGCTTATTTATTATTGAGTAAATATTTTTATATGATTTTTTTCTTGCTCGATTTCACATATCTGAATTTCAACGATTTTTTCCATTAAATCAAAAATACCGAATATTTTTTAATGATTTTTTGTGCATTTGAAATGGTGATTGAAGCCTTTACCATGCTTGTGTGTTGATTTGTTCGATTATCCGAACATCGAGGCTCGTTTATTGCTTGAAATGTTGCTCGATTTTAGAAGGTTTTGAGAAATTGATTTTTCAAAAAAAATATTTTTCTTAATAACATTATTTTTTTTAATGAATATAGAAAGTGTTTTTCTATTTTTTCTTAATAAAATAATATTTTTTGATAAAATTATTTATTTGATAAAAATATGTTGTTTTGAGTAATATGACAAAACCCACATATATTGGCCTCTCTACCTTGTGGCAACTTGCCTTTTACATATGAAATTCTAGATGCACATGTAAAATTTGGTGGATCAATTTCTTTTCCATTATTTCTAATTGTGATTAGCTGTATCTTGAAGTGTTGTAAAACTTGAAACTAGAGTGCATAAACATATATGTGTGCTTAAATGTTTTAGTAG
>NW_006495933.1:1378977-1389141 GCF_000471905.2 Amborella trichopoda | reverse complement strand
AAGTTCAAGAAATTTTCTTTTGAAGTTTGAGCTTGGTGAATGGAATAATTGGAGCCACCCAATTTCACATCCAATGGTCAAGATTAAGTATCAAAGGTAAATAGTCTCATTCTATACTTTCTCTTTCTAATAATAAGCAAATACTAATGTAATATTTCTGCAACACCTAATATCTAAAGTGCATGTTTACATTGGGGTAATACATTTGTGGTAAGGTGTTGTAAACTTATTATCAGACTTCATTCTAAGAAACAAAAAGATTTATGTGACCTGCTTGGGATCATGTATAAGACCACAATATTCAAATATTAATTTATATAAAAAATTTTAATTTTTTTTTATAAGATAAATGTATGTAATAAGATATTATATACTTAATCCAAGTTTTGCTTTTTCTTTTTAAAAAAAAAAAAAAAATTGGGGGTTTTTGACCCATTTTTTAAAAAAAATCTACTTGGCCGGTTAGTCCGATTCCGGTTCTAACTACTCTTAAGCCAATGTCGAGTTAACCGTTCCAGTTCGATTTTGCGAGCACTAGACCCAACAGAGTCATGTATAATCAAGGATTCATGATGTTATCCTAATAAAGTCAAACCAATGTGTAATTGTGAATCCCCAAGTATTAGTGGATTCAGGTGCACTCCCCAGAGGACATTCACACACAATCTGTGGGGGTTCTTCTCTTGGCACATGTGTATATCTCTTCTCAGTGGATCCCTAGAAGAGTCGGCTTCCCATGCTTTACAATTGTTTATGAACATGCTATGAGAAGGTTCCAAGAGTCATGCATTTAGGCCAATGCCCTCTGTTGGCCCTAACCTTTCCATACAAAGCTAATCATCCAGCTCAAATCATCATACATATAAATCATATCGCCTTAGCCCAATCATCCAATCATAAGGCCAATCAAGCTCGATAATAATAACAATAATTGACCCTGACTAGAGGCAACTCTGAAACCTCTCGGTGCCTCAAGATTTCCATGACTCTTACTCCCAGTGCACCAAGATCCTACAGTCATGCGGCTCTTTGCACTCTCATTGTGATCAAGAGCTATAACATATCAGTGTTACAAGGTGTTGAAAGGCCATAACTCCAAGAGTCTTGAGTTTCCTGTAAGTTTGTTCCTTCCACTTTAATTGTAACTCCTTGTGGGGTAGTTTGTTCTTTTGTTCTCTCTTGGATCACTGGGCTAAGTCAATCCTTGACATCTCATTTTTTAGATTCCCTTCCCGTAGGATTTTGAGTGAGTTCATTCTCATTTGGCACTAGTCCCATGGGGTGGATGATTTGGTCCCTTTGTGTCTTCATTTTCTTAAAGTTTAGTGTGACAGCTAGAATTGCTTCCTCCTTTTGATGACCAACGTTATTTGGTTTGATCGTCAAACCAGTTTTTATTATAGAGGTAATATGCTCTTTTGTGATTGGACCTTTCTAATTCTATAGGTGCTCCCCATGGAATGGTTACCTTTGCTTTCTTACGGGCTATAGGCCCAGTGCTAAGGAAATTCTCATCATTTGGATTTTAAAATTCCCGAAAAATATGAGATTGTGCAATCTTATCATTTTGTCCTTCATTTATTCAATTTTTTAGTCAATAGCAAGAACTTGACTACGATGAAGATTCATCAGTGACTTCAATGAAATAATAATTGAAGAGTGTGAAGATCATCCCAAGTCAAAATCATCGTGGCTTAAGGATATAGATGTGGCTCACTTATGGCACGACCATGTGATATCAATCTGATAAGGACCAACGAGTCAAGATCCCTGCCCAAGTCTGAAGATCATCTGTCTCTTGCCCCCGTATGACCGATGACTAATCTCAGGCCCTTTCCTTTGCTCTCTCATAGCACGAAACCATTTTAAGAATTGAGTCAAAAAAGAAAGGTCGGGTGCTTTTGCTGAAGTAAAGTTTATACTCAAGGGATGAATTTTCTATGGCCTTACTGATCCGAGAGGCTTCAAAGAGTGTGCAATCAATTACTTTTGATGCAGCATCCCGAAATCTATTGGTAAAGCATGTGAATGACTTGCCATGAACCAGCACACTAGAGGTCGTGGGTTGATGTCTAGAGCCACAATATTGCCCAACGAATCACTAAAACAATTCATTGGGAGTTTGGTCAGGATATTGAATTACAACCTCTCCGAACCATGTTAGATGTTGTCTTGAGAGGGTATAGTAAAACATTGTCTTTAGTCAACGAGGTCTATTTTCAAGAGATGGAACAAATAGAAGGTAAGTTGTGATATGATTTTCAGGGTCACCCTTCCCACTAAGCTTGTTTTAAGTGAGAGGTTTTACATCCTCGAGAATGTCCTTGACATATGATCTAGGTAGGAGAATATTAGAGACTCCCATTTATGCCAAGATTTGTTTGAATGTGGTCAATCCACCTTTCAACTGAGCGAGCTCAGTTGACTGAGAGGTCTTGAACTCATCAACCTGTTCGTTGCGCAATGATGATGGCGTATGATGTGCCAGTGAGGCATCTTACATGGGCTATGCAAGAGTAAAAGAGGGAGCAGGCTAAGCTTGCGAAACGGCAAGAGCCAGATGAGAAGGTGGCAAGGGTGAAGGGGCAGGAACCGGAGGCAGACATGAACAAGTTTGAGGGATGACCTAGACTGGTGGAGCTGATGGCTGGTAAGCCTGGGTTGGGGTTGAAAACTGACTACTTCGGTAGGCTGCCCCAGATGGTAATGACTACAGGCCAAAGGTGAGGCCGAAAAGTATTGAGCCGTCGGGTGCGGTAGGACGGATGGGTAGTAGGATGGCACTGAGGCTAAGTAGGACGCCTACGGGTGACTAAATAGAGCCAAGGCAGCCTGAAAGGACTGCATCGGCGGATGAGTGTGAACCTGAGGTGGGTCAGACTTAGATGGAGGGTTACAAGGTAGATGGTCATGTGGTTGTGCCGGAGTAGCATGAGGTTTCGGACAGGTGTTTTGATGATGCCACCTTGCAAAAGGGATGGAGCTGACTTAACTATGTTGGTTAGGGATAGAAGAGCTCCCCTATCATTGACTCGGATGCCGACTCGAGGCCCAAGATGGGTCACATGGTTCAGCAAGGCTAGTGCGCCTTAAGTAGGCCCTAACTGTGGGTATATCTCTAAGACGTATGACAAGGACTCATAATAAGTAGTGTTACAGTCAAGGTGTCATCTTGGGAGCTCGAGGTGCATGCCCCCACCGAATGAGTCATGGTGGCTAGGGTTTTAGCTCTTGAAGCCTCTAGATTGGGTCTTAGATGGGCCCCAACCCTGTTGGCCAGGACTTTCACCCTTAGAAGGTTTCCGCTTTGCCAACTAGTTGCTAGTTTTAGGGAGATGATTGGGCACTAAGACTAACCCGGTTTGAGTAGATTGACCTGAGGGTTTCGTGGTTTTGCACTTTCGAGCTGCCTTGGTCATGTCAACTTAATTGCAACGATACTCTAAGTCTCACAGGATAGCCTGCCTGATGAGTTCATCATTTGGTTGCTATGGACATGGGGACTTGTGGTTCCATATGGGTTGCACCCGAACTCACCCACATGGGTCCTATGGGTTAAGGTGCACCTTCGTGATTCCCTCGAGACTGACTTGGCTCCCCAGACCTAGTCTGAATAAAGGGTTAGATCGCATTTTAACTTGGTCATGACCCATGATTCCCAGGCTAAAAGGTTAGACCTAACTTAGACTAAGATTTAAATTGAACCTAGGCCTATAACTGGAAACTGACCTGGGTTTAGACCTTGGGTCTTAACGTAGAGTTGCTTGCATCTGGACTTTGGAACTGGACTTGAGCCTTAAATGCATACCTATGTTCATACTTTTAGACTTGGGCTTTGACGTAGATTTAGACCTAGGGCTAGAGACCTTAACTGAACCAATACTTGGACCTAACTAGGTTTAGGTTCGAACCTTTCTGGATTGACACTCAAGCCTAAGTGAACCTAAATTCAGACCTTATTAGCCTATACTCGAGGTTGGCTAAACATAGATTCGGACTTGGCTAGACCTAGACTTGGACTTGGATCAAGATTTGGGCTTGGTTTGTAACCTAGACTAGAGCCTACGTAGACTTAGACTCAAACTTAGACTGGGCTAGACCTAAACTTGAACCTGATTAGACCTAGACTTGAACTTAGCTTAGTCTGACTCAAGCCTAGCTCAAAGCAAGGCACGCAAAAACGATTTGAAAACAATTTGACCTAGGACTATAGGTAGGCTGAGTCTGGACAAGTGTTCCTAAGGAAAAGGCTAAAACCTTGGCTAGGTTTGATGGGTGCCCATATAAGGCCTAGCTACAGTTTAATTGCGGAGGCTAGGTCTTACTATGGGTTTGTTTTGTGGTCAGGATTTTCCCAAAGGGATGCTCGCTTCATTGCTGGCGCATTCCCAAAGTCCCGCGCACAAAACTGGGTTCCCGTACGACTTACATATCATTATAGGGAGTTTTAGAAAATTGGAAAGTTTTGTCTAAACGTGTGATTATGTGAACGCTAATCATTTGTGAGCCTAATCAGCTAATGCAAAAGATAAAGATAGAACAGGGAGATACAAATCTCAAAAAATCTACTCTAATGAGATAAGAATCGACAAAATCAAGATTCCCTAATTTAAGCATATGAGAATGAGCAACTAGATAAAGAGTTAAAGCCTAAACTTATGTGCAAGATAAGGATGAGAAAAAAAATAAGTAATTTAAATAAATAAATAAATAAAACTCACCTCAGATAAGGATAAAATAAGAGATAAAGAATTTAAAATCTAATTTATTTACAGATAAAGAAAAAGCAAAAAACCTAATCTACTTATCTAAGTTACTAAGATATTGGAGAGTCAAGATATACCTATCATTGACAATAGAACAGGGGCAAACAAACCAATTAATTTGTTCATTCAAGAAAATGTGGTAGACGACTCACACATGAAGGGTAATGAATTAAACTGTCAGAAATTCAAAGTTGTACATCCATAAGAGGAGAAGTGTCAGTATATGCCCATACAAGACCCTGAGGCTAGGGATCCTCAAAACCACGATGAGGATGGCCTTAGCCTAGGATCTGAAACAGAACAAAGGAAAGAAGAATAAACTCCACAAAGAATTGCAATCGCGATTGAAGATACGGATCCGCAAAAGGTCCAAGATCCTTGTCCTAGACTGTGGGGCATGGGCAAATAACCCAAACCATGTAGTTAGGGATTCTCAAATTCACGATGATGGGAATAACCTAAGCTACTACTCTGAAATTCAAGAAAAGGGGGAAAAAGAAAGCAATTCATGGAGAATCTCAAGTCAATTGTAAATATAGGCTCATAGAAGATCCAAGATATCCTTATGATACATGACAATAAAAATGAATGGCCTAATCAGTCCTATCCTTCATATAAGCGTAATGGGTGACCCACAAGAAGCTCAAGTCATCTATAAGCTCAATTGAGATCCTGAGATTAGGGATTCCCAATACCACAGTAATGGGAACTACCTTAGTCTCGAGACTACAACTCAAGAAGAAACAAGGAAGCTAAGACTAAATAATTCAAGAACCATTCCCTAAGGTAAACTCAAAAGAAGATTTGTCCCCTTAAGAACATATGGAAGGAATTGAACCTTTGGAAATCTTAAGGGGCCCACGGAGGCCACCTTCATCAGACTTCCTTGTAGACCCTCTTATTTTGGACAAGGAGGCAAAACCTAAAGGACTCAATTCCATTACCCTATAAAGCAAACCCAATAACAAATGATGAAGGAGGGGAAGACCCAAATTTTGTTAATCCCCAAAGGTTCAATACCTCCACAAGAATCGATGAAAGAAATCGAACCCTTGGAAGTTCTAAAAGGACCACCAGGGCCACTCTCACAAGATTTCTAGGGTGATCTACCGATTTGGGATGAAGAATAACATATCAAAGATCAAATCATGTCATTCCCTCATGAAAAAGATCCCTAAGAAGAAGACAATGTGTGGGACATGACTCCATTGACTGGAGCACGACACTCCATATTCAAGATAATCTATCTACACAAGTCCTTACTAGTGCAGAAGATTCAATCTGCATGTCCCATCCATCAGCCCAATATGGATCGTTCTATCCAATGAAAATGATGTAGAGAGAGTACTATCCAACATTACCAATAAGGGAAATCTCAGTTACTAAATAAATATATTGATGCAATTCCATCTAATCTATTTATGAAGATAGTCTCATTCAATGAAGAAAACCCTATAAGGGCAACCCCACCAAACCACTTAATAGGGGCGTCCTCATTTGATGAAGATATTATAGCATGGGAAAATTGATGAGGCCTATGTCGTATCCAACAACTCCTAGCATGTCACTATGTCATTAACTCTTGAAAAGAACATGAAGTTGCAAGCAAAAAGGATTACCGAAAAGGAATAAGGTGATCACTTGCTCCTCGTTCTCAAATAGCCAAGTGGGGCATCCACGTTCGTTGTACATATCCTACTCCGTGACAATGACGGCCTAAGGAGTCATACAAAAGAAAGGGAAAAAATCACTCATTCAAGAAAACTAAACCAAATGAACTCAGTCAACCGAACAAGAGATTGAATGACAAGGAAGCTGAGAGTGATCTTGAGTCTAAAGATTAAAGGTTCAAGTGAAGCAATTCAAGGAAAAAATTCAATAGGAATCCAGTAAGCTTTATCGATGAAGAATTGAATACCAATCAGGGGGCAAGAAAAATCTAAAGATAACCAAAGCTAGAACAGCCCTACCACCTAGAGGGGGAAAGATGATTGAATTCTCATCTATTTCTTGGACGAAGTGCTACAATAAGGGAAAAGCACCACTGACTCTCCTTCTTCTCCACCTCCTTCATCTTCTTCAAGAGAGAGAGAGAGAGAGAGAGAGAGAGAGAGAAGGGGAAAGGAAAAACATTGAAAAGAAAAAAAATAAAAAAGCCCACTATGCGGAACACTCAAGAGGGAAGCCAAGGAGATAGAAAAAGAAATTTTCTCTGTTTCCTCTCTTCTCCAAAGTTTCTGCAAAAAACATATTATTCTCATCCTCTCTTCCTATGTCAGAATGGTGTCAAAAGTAAAGCAATCTAAAGGCATCAATCCAAGTAAACCTAAAGAGCCTCGACCATCTAAACTTCAAAGGGCCTGTAGTAAAGGAACAAAATTGGAAGGCTTTTAAGGGCAATGTCTCATATTATTTAAAATGTTGGCTTGCTCAGAAAACTTCAAAAAGCTTTCATTTAAGTTGTGACACAAGAGCTCAGATTGGAAGATGAAGGAGTATTTGATGATACCTCATCATAAAAGTCCCAAGCAAAGGCTCAACAAGCTCATATTCATTATTTAAAAAAAACAAATCCATGGTAGCATGAGCCTAAGCAACTTACGAACTAATTTTATCGAATTTCTCTCCCTTTTCAAAATCTTGCCCGATGTGCTCATCTTAGTTTCTTTATTAAAATCGTACACCTGGTTCTATTTTCAAAATTGCTAAAAATGTTTTTCAAAACGAAGGAGTTGGACATCTCATACATTATGTTACCGCATTTTCCCCTTCTCTAAAAGTCTTGAAGAATATATTGAAATCCCTAGGAAAACCCATTTTTTAGGAAAAACAACCCATGGGTTCCCAAAATCTAAGCCTAAAGTTGTAGTTTTCATATTTTAGAATTAAAGGTGAAAAGAAATTCGATTTGCCAAATTTTCTCCACTATTATCTTTTTTTCTTAATAACAATTCTCATTCAATCTGAAACCAGTTCCCAAAAGTAAAATGTCTAAAGTCGAAGATGTCTATCTGTCGTCTGGGGTAGCATAGTGGTGTCCTCAACAACAAAAAATAGTCATCCCAAAATCAGCACTGTTCATGTTGACTATTGCTATGGATAGCGACTTAGGAGACCTCTCAACAAATATAGTTGTCTCAAAGGCAGTGCAGTCCTTATTGACATCTTACAAATCAAAATCCATCGGTGTAGTGCCTCCTCAAAAGGGTATTAGCATTCAAAAGAATGACTGCTCTTTATTTCTTCTATCGTATCTAGGTTGCCTAATACTTCGTCATTCACCCGGTGTCCCGGTTGAATACCAAAGTGGAGTAACTGTGGACTAACCCACCCCAAAAATAATAATAATAATAATAATAATATATATATATATATATATATGCCTAACAGGCCTTGGTTCTGAGTCCTAAGGAACATATTAAGCCTAGTGAACCTAGACCCATTAGATTGTTCCCAAGTCACCTAAAACATTTCCTAATACCCTCAGCTAGACATCTTAGACACCCTTGAGCCTAATGCACACAAAAAACTAGCCCAAACACCAATTTGATACCTAGTCAAAACCAAGAACGTTAGTCCTAGCCTTCTACGCTCCTCAAAAGTAACTCAAGACGGTCGTAAGGTTTTCAAATGTCCAAGATTCACCTAATCCGACCTACAGTTTGAAAGTTATGGCACAATCAATTTTGTTGCCAAAAATGACATTTTAGTCCATGCACAACACGGTCCGAGTCGCACATGCATGACAGGCAGCGACTCACACTAATTTTCATCCATATTTTAACCCCCAAAAATCCCAGAATTTTTTAGAACCTTTAGGTGGCTTCTAGGATAATCTGAGGTGGATTTTTGATGCGTTTTGACATATAAAGCCCTAGGAATTGAGGGAATATACCTCACGAGAAGCCTAGAACCCAAGCCTTTATAAACCCCCTTTATTCCCTTAAAAAAATCACTCATAAATTCATCAAAAATTATGCCAAAAAATCTTTAGAAAATCTAAACCTGCTAGATAATTAAAAAAAGGCCCTAGAAAATTAGAAATAATTTCTAGAAAACCCTAGAAAATTCCCTTAGGCTTTAGAAATCCTAGAAAAATCCTAGGCTAGAGACGCTAACCAAGATTTTTTCTAATTTTCCTACAAAATCACCTAAAAATTAATACCTGAAGAACAAGATCTCTTACATCTAAAACCTTTAAAGTCATTATTCAAGAAAGCAAGAGAAGGCACCAGAGGTGTAAATCAACCCATGGTCTTGATATAGGCCCCTACTTCGGGCTTCTCAGGTATGTGATCTTTCCTTTCCCCCACTTATTTTATTTGTTTTCTTTATTTTATATTTATATCTTGATTTCTTAGTTTAATTTAGAATCTATGGCTTTTAAAGATCTAGTAGGTGTGAGATTTATAATTGTGTTGCTAGTAGATTCCAAAAATGTTAGATCTATAAGATCTGTATCGATTTTCGATCGATAATGAGCGGCCCCACATTCTCTATCGATATATCAATTTTAGCTAGTTTTGCGAGAATTTGAGTTGATCTCATCAGAGATTAGCATAGATTCGCGGAGAAACTGTTGATTTAAAGCGTAATATTAAGAAACTCATCAAGGAAAGAACTACGCACACAAAGTTTGTTGGCGAATAGGCAGCTTCTTTGGAAGGATGGATTAAACTGGATTTTGAAGGAAGCTCCCTTGGTGATCCAGGGTTAACTAGGATTGGAGAGGTAATTAGGAATCATAATGGGACTATACTAAAGAGCTATTATAGCTTTATGGGGACAACAACTACAAATAAGGCATAATCAAGGTCTGCCTAAGGTTTGAAGCTCGTTAAAAAAATTAATATGAAGATTATTTTGGAAAGCAACTCCTTAAATGTCATAAGGTGGATTACATGAGAAATGGAAGCTCCATGGTCATTGATTTCGCTATAGAAAGAACTAATGATTTCGCTATAGAAAGAACTATGTGTTGATATGGGGTGTCAATTCATCCATGTATATAGGGAGAAAAATTTTGTGGCTGATGAATTAGCTAAAGGTGGGCATAAGTGCCAGTAGGTTAATGATTTGTTGAGGGAATAAAGTTTTGTTTCTTTTTTTAGTGATGTAAATATGATTATTTTGATTTGCATTTAGCCTAAAGGCTAATTAATATCGTGATATGTTCTCTTTTAAGTAATAAAATTGTCCAAAAAAAAAAGGTGGGGAGTTATAAAAATAAATAAGTAAGGGTTTAATGGGCGACGGTGCTTGGCCAGAGCAAACAATGGTTTACATATCCAAAAAAAAAAGATGGGAATTGGCACACGATGGATAGGTCTACCATTGTTTGCTCGGACCAAGCGTCGTCGCCCATTAGTCGTGGGAGGCAAGGCACACAGGGGATAGG
>NW_006495933.1:1354324-1369929 GCF_000471905.2 Amborella trichopoda | reverse complement strand
CTATGGTTGCTCTTATGAACAANACCTATGATACTGGAACTCATGCCTTATAGAGTAATCGTTATCCCGTTTTCAAATTGATTTATTCTGCAGCAGCTAACGCTAGTCACAATATGAATTTGAACGAAGTTGATTCATTCATTAGTAAAGCAAAAGTCGATGGAGGTGCCATGATAAAAAACTTCAAACATCAAGTTAGGGAAAACAATTATCCAATAAAAAGACCCACTTGTCATATAACTATTGTTTTAAAAGGAAAAAATAATAATCCCCTTGTAGTTTGATTTTAACAGATCAACGCAAGTGCCGTGATGAAAAACTTCAAACCTCAAGCTAGGGAAAACAATTATCCAATAAAAAGACCCACTTGTCATATAACTATTGTTTTAATGGGGAAAAAAATAATCCCCTTGTAGTTTGATTTTGACATATCAAGTCTTAACAAAAAAAAAGTCTTACCTTAACTGAATACTGAAATAAAGAAAATAAAATAAAATTTAAATAATATATAAAAAATAAATAATAGAAAATTATATAGATAGATGTGGGACCAAAAATAAATCCACTTGGTTTCAGACTTGGCACAACCCATAGTCATCATGCCTTTTGGTTCGCACAACCAAAGGATCATTCGAACAATCTACAAGAAGAAGAAAAAATATGGCAGTGTATCAAGAATTATGTACAAAAACATATGAGAATATCCTCAAGGTTCCAAGGAATTGCACATATAGGGATTCAAAAAAGAACTAATCATATCCATGTCTCAATCTACATTGGGTCCTCGAATTTGTTAATTGAGGGTCCAACCCGAAGAATTGAAGAATTACGAATTAAAAAATAAAGTTTCATTTCGAAAAGCAATGAAAAAAGCTATTGAATTAGATGTTGAATTAGCTGAACAAGCAAATACAAAAAGGATTCAAGCACAAATTGAGAGGGCGTCTGAACGGAAAAGAGATTGCCCGTGTCAAATAGATCAAAGAAGGCATCCCCTACACACTATTCAAGCTAAAATTGATAATTGTTCTTATATGGTTCAAACAATCTACGGGGTATTAGGGATCAAAATTTGAATAGTTTAAGATGAAGAATAAAAAGGTGAAACAAGTAAATCTACGGATTTTGGGAATAAAAAATTTCCATTGTGTGCCATTTCCAAAAACTGGTTATGAACCCAAAAATAAATGGGCCAAACCACATTTTATGCTTCACTACCTTGGCACGCCAAACTTGGTTCTACGTATTCTAACATCCGAATATCCCATAAAGGCTCATCCATGCCCAGCTGGCATCGCATAACATCCATATGGCCTTCAAAACAAGGGTGGGCTCCGGCCTGGAGCTACCCCGCCATTGTCTTTCCTTCTCCGAAATCTCAAGTTTTCGATTGTCAAACAGGCCCCATCCTCCCATCTATCTTCCTCCATGTATCGAAATGCAATGTCTTCCTTCATCCTTGGTGATCACGGTAGGCTATTCAGGAATGAGGCCAAGGTGGAGAAGCAGAGAGATCATAATTTGCTGGGTGGCTTCGTCCTTCAGGCGTTGATAGTCAAGGTGAAGGCAGCTGCACCGGAGCAATGTGGTCTTCTCTTGAGCATGAATGGAACTACCGAATTGCGGTAAAGGAAATGATTGCAACTACAGTAAACCCAGCGATCCATGTGGGGACTCTTCTCTCTGCCCACTCTCTCTCATCCTGCACCCATACCCTCTGTGTAAAAGCCATGGGAACGCCCACTCTTTAGAAGAAAATAATAAAGTAGGGAGAGCCTTAGGAAAGCAAAAAAAGAACTTGGGGGATAAGAAATGCGTTAACAACGGTTGCTAAGAGCCTTACATGGGTTGACTGCAGTCTTACATAGACACCGATATGGGTGTCAGTGTCTTAAGTGTCTAGTTTGGCAGCTTAAAAACCTGATACTGCTAAGACATGTCCATGCATTTGTTTTCTTATTAATAAAATATTATATTTAATATATATAATATAATTTTACATCCTATGTCAGTTGCCAAGTCGTTGGAGCAACCATAGAACCACACGAGGAGTTCAAAATCAACAAGGTTCAAATCCTCCCAATGCATTGTAATAAACCACTTGAATGCATTCGATACAACTCAGGTACGGGTCCAATAGGTGATAAGATGAGAGAAAGTAGACTTAAGTGGGTTGGCTGTGTGCAGCTCATACCCAGTACAGCACCTATTAGGAAGTGCGAGTTAAATCAAGTGGAAGGCTCAAAAAAAGAGAGAGATAGGCCCAAAAAAATATAGTTGGTAGTAATGCAAAAAGATATAAGGATATATAACCTCGCTAAGGATATGGCCATTGATAGTGTAGAATGGCAGACCAGGATTCATATAGCCGACCTCAATAGTTGAGAAAAAGCTCTAGTGATGATGATTATAATAAGTCACTCATTGCCACGTGTCGACACACGATACGAGGCCATAGGCCAAGTGTCGAGGTAATAGTAGTTGACTGCAAAATCCACCAAACACAATAGTTGATCTCAACTCAGCTAATATGCGAAGGGAGGAGGGGGTTTTATAGCGGCAATCAAAGAACCTTTGAGCCATTATGTCATTCCAGAAGGTTGCCTTATGGGCACCGCTTGCAATGATGCAACATCATCTGTTGAATCCTCAGATGATGTTGGATAAAATTCTAGCCATCTGCTGTCTTAATGCCTCCGGTGCCCTTTAGGTTTTGAGGAGGGCCACCTGTTGAGCTCTTAGGGGCACGTTCACAGCCATGCAATTAACACAGCTGTCTCCTGCTCCTTGATGTAACTCGAATTTAAATCCTCAGGTACCCTCTCAAAACTAATTTTGCCAAGATTTGTGTCTAGAGAGCCAGAACTTTTCAGTACCGGAACTCTTGTAGCTTCATTCTTGTACCTACTGTCACAAGAGCACCCAGTTGGATCGGTCTCCTTGATATTGGTTTGCTAACTCTCTTATCCCTCCTTCATGCCCCACCTTCCTATCCTTTCTTTTTTACAGTAATACATTCCCCTTGGATTTTTCCACTCATAGTGATCTCAACCTCTCCTTCCCATTTTACCAGTAGCTGTCTTTAATGTTGGTCGTGGCTCTATTGCCCCACCACCCCTGCCCCGCTTGACCATAGTTTTCTGAATTCCACTGCTCTAGCTTGTCCCTTGAAATTAGCTTCTTCTAGCACCAGCCAGATTTGGGGAAGGATGGGTGAGGGCCCGCTACTCTCTATTTTGATTCTCGGAAGCCCAGAAACAAACCAGTCATCATCTTCCAATCTACTTTCTTGAGCATATCTTAGTTCACAACTCCACAGGAAACACCATAATTCCAGGCATGTAAAAATAGCTGTGACCCATAAACTGTTAGGGCTGGGTAGGCTTTGGAGCATCCTGGGTCGCAACATAGGTACAATGCGTAGGGAGCCCTTGAAACTTCAGTAAACTATGCTTACCAACCTCAGCCTCTAGCCCCAGAACGTTTTTAGGAAAAAATAAACACAATAGCCCATTAAGAGCGAGCTTCTGGCAAATGACTGGGATTCCATCCTCCATTGGCTTAATGTAGGTATGTAATGTCCTCGAGAGGGCAAAAAAATCCACTACTGTAGCCTTTAACAGCCTTGCCCCTCATTAACCATCTCCCTGCCAACCTTGATGAAAATCTAGCCATCCTTGATCCCTCTAACCATTTTGCATTGGTGCCTCGAAGAACATAGGGTCAGACTCATATCCAACCTTTCCTCTTACTGCATAAACCTTTATCCCATGAGGTAAAAACAGCAATCGACAGACTATGCTGTGTCCACTGGGTTTGTGGCGAAGGGTGGGCATCGTTCCCAAGGGGGATTCCATCTGGTTTCTTGTTCTCATGGCTTCAACCACCCCTGCCGGTTGCCCTTACTGGATTCACTTCCTGTAACCCACAGCAGCCATCAAAAGGGTCATGAGGGCCACCCAGTAACGAAGAGAGTCAAAAGTGCACATCAGGGGAATGTGTTATCATTAAAAGCAAAACCAACCCAGCCAATGGATCTCATTGCAATGGCATTTACAAATGAAGCCACCTTGTACAAAAGTGAGTGGCAGCAATGGGCAAGAACTTCAGGTAAGTGGAGTTAAAAATATGTTTAACTAATTTCAAAAGCAAGGTTGTGGACTAGCAAATCCATGTGTACGACTAAAATGTGTTTTCCTCATTCTCTCATATGTAAAAGAAAGAGAGTAAGAGCAGTGATACCGAATCTAATGAATGAGTGAGAGAGAGAGAGAGAGTCCCATGACCCGGAAGTAAGTTGGACCTATTTGAGCTTGACTTAACCACACAAGCAGAAGAGAGAGAATGAGAGAACCATAGCTAGAGCTCCAAAAACCTCATATGAGGAAAAAGAAAATGATCATTAATTGCTAATGAAAAAAGTTACAGCATACATGACCTATTTGGGAGGAGCTGGAGAACCAGCACGTGCCAGAGGACCCTTTTCGACCTGAGCATGTGGTGTCCTCGCAAAGAAACTCTGAGAATCACCCAGCACGCCAGGAAAACATGCCCTTCCTTGATCCATTAGCCGGAGCTCCGAGAAATGGTTACCCCAAATGTCATAGGTGAAGTTATCAGGGTGGCCCTCCTCCACTATATTTGGTGCCCCAATCCTGGACCCTGGTGCACGAGGATACGGTGGCGGTGCAATTGCAGAGATTGATGATGAAGCCCGTACTGGCAAGCTTGACTCACGCCAACCCATTGAAGGAAATGTAGCAGAAGGCATCAAGACAGGCCTGGATCCACCACTTCTTGGCCTGTGCACAAAGCTCTTCTCTTTCAACTGCTCCAATGATGATGATGATGTGCTCGGATAACTGTCATCGTAACTTCTATTCACAAAATTATGAGTTTCTGGCTTAGAACAAATGTCTACCACTGCTGGAGAAGCCTCAGATGATATGGAAGTAGAAGTGCGTGTGGGGAACCCCTTTACAAGTGGGCTGTTCGGTCGAGAAGTTACTAAGGGTGTGAGAGGAGAGACGGGGGAAGATGGGGTAGAATTCCCACTCTGGCTGCTAGAGATATCACGCTTGGCTCCAATGCCCCTTCTCGTCCTTCTCTTTCCTTTCAGTTTCTCAACTCTGACAGTGAGGTTGCTGGTGCTGTTTTGTTGATGGGTTTGGCATGGGGCTGAGGCTGACTCCTCCATTGTATCCCTACCTTTCAATGACAATGGGGAACCCTCTCTCTCATCCAAGCAAGCTGAGACTCTGTTCTGGTTACTAGGCCCCCAATTTGTATGCTGAGAAGCAGCTGTTACTGTTTCCGCAACGTCGCTTGGGTGACGCAAAGAATGGCCTAATGCATCCAAATACCCATGTTTTGACACAGACCTGCAAGCCTCAAAACACATAGAAGACATGCTTAAGACATATCCAAACAGGAAAAACAAGGAAAACAATGCCATATATTTGATGAACTCAACAAAATCAGAAATGCTAAGAAGAGGAACAAGAGTTAAAACAGAGAAAATGCAATGAATTTTTAAACAATAATAATAATAATAATAATAATAATAGTTTCAGGAAACCTGGGACTAATGTGGTTCTGATGTTGTGAGCGTATTTTAAGACTTCTGGTTGAAGTAGCGATCGAGCTCTTATTGCTTTTGGGCAAATGGGTATGCGTGTTGGAGGCAGTCATTTGAGGGAGGAAGAAGCGGGAAAACACGAGGAAGGTTATTGAAGCAGCAGCCAAGACCACTACTGATGCCTTCCTCACCATCATCCAAAAGAAGGATTTCTTGCACAGGCTCAGCATGTAAGCAGGAAGGCTTGCTTCCATGGGGAATACAAGAATACCCATCGAAGACAGTGACAGTTCCAAGTTCCTGTGAACCACTGGAGCTGAGAAATCTGTCTGATAAGAAATAAGGAGCCTAGTTGATTCCCCTGGATTAAGAGAAAACCCACTGCAACCATGTACGGTGAACCCATCTGAACCACATGTGGTGCCTGAGACTTCAATTCTCTCGACTTCAAGGGGCAAATCACCAGCATTCTTTGCATAGAGCTCTTTCGAAATTGGGTGAATGCATGCAGCCCTTGTGCCCTCCATGTGGACCAACAACTCTTGAGGAGTGACATTAAGGGTTTGTGGCATGTTCATCTTGAAGTCTAGGCTCTCAACAGGCTCTGATTCCTCAAGCAAAATCAAAGAAACTAGCCCTCCAAAGCCCCACAAAGATAACCATTCTACACCAGACAGATTGTTCCTGATTAAAGCTGAGCTTCTCCAAAGACAACGATCTGTTGGATGAAAGAATATTGGCCCAAATGAAGCTGTGCTATTAGGATGGACATATGCTTCAGTGATTGCATTTTCCTCCATTGAGAATGTATTGATACTTGTCTGAGCCCAGATGTTAATGGGCTCATCACTGCCCCCTTTGCATTGATCAACAATCACTGCTGAGTTAAGAATGAGCTGCATCACAACAGGTTTTTTGCTTGGGTTTCTTACATTGATCCATTTGGAGCACTTTTTGCCAACTGGGACTATGGGGAATGGCAACTCAAGACTGTCCAGCACAGAAATGTTCCTTGAGGTGCTTTGCGACCTCCAGTTTCTTAGTATCAACTCGTCTGCTTCTGCAACCTCTGCCTGAAAGTCCACAGTGAAGAAACAAAGAGAGTGGTCAAACATGGAGAGAGCAGCAGACCAAACTTCAAATGAACAATCTAAAGGAACAAAATTAACCTCATTAAATGACACATTTGAATGCCACACCACATTGTTATGCCCCTCTCTCCCTCTCAACACATACACACACGCACAATGCATGAGCACATGCACACGGATATACCGCTAGATGGATGGATAGATAGATATGGAGAGAGAGAGAGAGAGAGAGGGCCTTTTTTAGATTCTCATGTGATGTCTAAGAATGCAAGAGTTGTATTTTGGCTAAAGCACAATTACTGCATGCTCCCATTCTGTAAAAATAGAACCGAGCATCTGGGTGGAGAGCATACATCTAGGGGGGGAGACTTGGCATCTGAGGTCCAGCTTATTGAACCTTTGTCAGGATGCTAGTCGCTCATATTAGGGCCATGGAAATGCAGATGTGTTATCAAGTCAAGCTCATCAAGTACATCACATCTGTACTTTTGTGTGTTAATACGTATCATATGTGTGTCTCTTTGATACCACTGTGTGTTTCTTTTTTGTTTCCTTCAATCATAAAGTTATTCATTTTTCCCATAGTGCTAGCAGTTCAGTGCAGATAACTTTAGCAGCAGACATCCATGCCAAATCAGCTAACTCTATTCCAACGTTATAGATCTCAACCTCAAGATTTGTCAAGCTCAACTTGAGTTTAACTCATTGCTATTATATGTTGTCAAGATCAACACATTCTCGGCCACCTCAAGTTGTAGATAACAACCAGCATCTTCTCTAATATAATATCTGAAGCCCCTTTCCTGGTCATTGTGTTGTGGAACCTCCCATATTAGCTCTGAAACACCCAAGTGTCCCTCACTTGGATTGACAAAATGAGAGGCTAGTGGTTCTTTATTGAAGTCATACATTATTCCAAAACCATGTAATTTACCCATTCCCAAGAAGCTATGAAGATCCATGTCGTTTTCATCGAGATAAGATACTTGACCATCACAAATTTACTCAACGGTGAATTTTCTTTCAGCATTTTCGAACATAGATCATAACTTTCATCATGCAAACCTTGTTGACATCTTTCTAATTTCCGGATATCAAATCCTACTTCTGTGTAAGTAAAATCCAATCCCGCAATAACCAACCATGGTGATCAACAGTTCCAGGGAACATAATATACTTCGTTTTGATACTTTCCGAATTCAATTTTCATTATACCAACAATTTCCATTAGAAACTGATATAAAAATTCTAACAGATAAATACAAGTTCAATGATGCAGATAATCCGTTATTTCAATGATAAAGCTGCAAATGGAAAAGGATTTTCTTTCATAATGCAGATAATCTGTTAGTTCCTCGATATAAACTCACACTCACCTCTTTTAAGAAGACATAAACCAAAAGTCAAATCTAAGACTTAGCTTGCCAAGACTGCCCATAAATACTTTCATGCTATAGGTGGGGCCTTTCACTGTAAAAATTACAATAGGAATTAAAAGACCTCATGAGGTCTTTGTGCTACTATCGTAAAGCGTATGCATGGAGTAGCGTTTGGGTAGCTCTCTCATGGTATAAGGCGCTGGCCAACAATGCCATGTTGACCCCTATAGCATCTTCAACCAAATAGGAAAACAATGCAATAAGAGCCTACCCGAGCACAGCATAGAATAAATGAGAAACTAAATGCATTTTATGTAAGGAATATGAAATGAATTCATTGAAAGAGCTATCAAACTTCTTCTGGTGGACAAATTTATCAATTGGCTCTTCCAATTATGATGTATTATACAAAAAGTCTAGAAAGGGGCTGAAAGCATTTATCAATTGGATCTTCCAATTATTATGTATTATACAAAAAGTCTACAAAGGGGCTGAAAGAAAGAGGCCAACCATGCATTTATTTGAATGATGGAGAAATGTGACATACCTTTGACGCATATGATTTGCTTACGCTTCTCGAAAGGCCAAGTCTTAGAGTGCCAGATTCCGCTTTTTTACTTTGGACATCCATCACTTGATATGAGTTATAAAAAACTGGACCACGGTGATGTTCCTGATGAATCTGGAAAAAATCTGGGCAAGGAATCTCGATTCTTGGGTTAACAGAATCATTTGTCACTATAACGAGCTTACAATCTGGTGAAAGAGTTGGAGGTCTGGGTTCAGGATCTTGAGAAGGAACAGGGTTGAGGGTCACAACGGCCATACGCGTGGTGGTCCCTGGAAGAAGTATTAATCCGTGCACGTATTGGACATGGAACACCTTCGTGCCTTCTGTTACTTCAATAATTTCACACAACCTAAGTAAATTTGAAGCCCCGTCCCTCAGAGAAAGGGCAATAACAAAAAATTCCTTACCATCACAGGAGGTAAGAGATTCTAGAAATATGGAAAAGAAAACCTCAGATGCACCATATGCTTCTATGCCAAAAATTTCTGCTTCAAGAGGAACCATTACAGTATCGATGCTATTTTCGAAAGCATTCCAGAGTCTAATGCAAAAGAACCCGGAAATTTTTCCTTCCATATGGGAAAAAATATCAATCTCCATGATAGTTTCACTGCTGTGAGGATCAACTTCCCACTGTTTATATGGCCTTAAACCAAGTGATGGCAATCCCAGTTGACCAGTCTTGAAGTTCAAGCGCTCCTTAGAATTTGGGACTGGATGAAGTTGGTCGTCCAACTCATGACGTAAATCTCTTCTGCAAACTGCATGTACAGAATCTTCTCCATTGTCAGAAGATGAAACTGAAATCGATGCAGTTATTTCCTCAACACGAAGAATGTCATCAGAAGGGTTGTAGATGGTTATATTCTTAAGCAAACTGCCATCTGATATCACATCATGCCATACTAAAGGCTGTATACCGTAGGGGGACTCTACTCCTTCGCCTCTGACATGAACTATGAATCCCCCAGAACTAGTTTCCAATACAAGGTGAGCAGATGACGAGCCCAAAAATTTTGGAAAGAAGACAACAGAAATTGAAACTGTGTCACCAGGTGCCACCAACGTATCATCAAAATTGTATGCATAAAACTGCAGATCGGAGCTGAATGGTCTATAAATATGCAAAATACTATCATTGCATGTGTTTGTGACATTTAGAAATTCTACAGATGGGGAAAATAAATATTTACACCCCCAGTCTAAGGAAGGTGGGCTAATTACCACATGTGGTGATGAAGAACCCCCCTTAATTCCATATGAATCTAGATTAAGAGTGCTTGATTTTTTCAGTGCAACATTAGGGTCTGAATATCCATGTGGGAACCCAGCAAGATCGACATTATCAACCTGGAAGGGCGAATTTCTACCAAAATCCCTATCAGAGTATAAAAAACAGGAAACAACCATTCCATTCAATAATTTAAATAACATATTCTCCATAGACCTAGTAGAGTTAACGTCCCCAATATGATGACAGAGTGTGCCATCTAATTCCTTGGACACCACTTCTGGAGAAGCTGCTCTGCAGGGTTTTTTCTCAGCCACAAAATCATGCAGCATTGATGGAAAGCACATGAAGTCAGATTCGGTACAAGAACTACCATGGATGGGAGTCACCCTTAAATTTTCTTGAGCATAAGTTGATCTCACATCACCCACAAGTAAATCCAGAAGACTTTCATCACTTCCGCTGCAAAAGACACATGCATTATCATCCAAGACCGACTTCATACCTTTTGCATGAGAAATTAAATGGTTATTCGATGCACAAGGCAAAGATAGAACCACAGAAAACAAGACGCACAATAGAAGAACCAGATACACATGGCATCCTTTAAGTGAGCAAGAACACCAACATGACCTGAAAGTGAAATTACAAAACAATTAGCCAACCAGTATAGACATCTGGGTAACAAAGACTAAGATCTTCCACATACTCTTTGTGGCAGACAACACAAAAAATATAAGAAGTGGAAAACATAACAACAGGTCAAGACAGAATATAACACAATTCTGAAGATGCCAAACTATTATTGAAGAGGCAGTTTGCTTTGTCCAAAAAGATATATAGACTCTCAAATATACAAGGGATCTCAGGCCATGCATATGGTAACCATGACAATGATACAGGGAAAATGGTGCAAGGCGAGGCTTATGCTGAAAGATCAGAAGTGATATGATGTTCAAGGCCCCGATTGACGACACAATGTTACATACAGTAATGTAACCAAAAGTGTGATGCAGCCAGTTCCAAGTGGTAAATAATAATAATAATAATAATAATAATAATAATAATAATAATAATAATAATAATAATGATAATAATAATAATAATAATAATAATAATAATAATAATAATAATAAAAGAAGAAGAGGAACATAGAACTTTGGTTTCTTTTTTGCCCTTTTTTTAACTAACATGCAACTGTCTAGGCAGTTTAGGCTGTACAGTCCATGCATGGGCACCAAGTTAAGTTGATCTAAGTAACCTGCCCGGCCCTGGCTGTGCAGTTTTCCACTGCCCTGCCTCCAGACCACTGCCTGGGTGGCCTTTTACACCCCACTCCACATGCATATTAACACTAAGCAATCACTCCATTTAATTTTATATAACAGGAAAACTAGCAACCGTTTCTTTCAAATGAATGTAATTCAATCCATATCACATCTCAAGAACAACAAAACTTTGACAAAGTTTCAGCTTCTTGTCTATTTCTCTAGAATCACCAGGCATACATTGTCTATTTGATAAATTATTTTACACTGATACAGCTTTATTCTGGCAATGTCCAATCACCTCCCAAGTTGCGAATTTTCTTTTGTTATATTATGCAAAGAAATTGCTATAGCCAAGCGGCCCAAGCCATAGCTTTTCCTCTGATAAGTGCCACTGTTTGTTGGTCTAGTAAATTACAGCACTTAAGGACATAAAAAAGGTTTGAAACGATAAATCAAATATTTTTCTTTTTCTTAAAGCAACAGGTAAATGAAAATGAGAATGCAAACTACCTGGTGCTTGTCCTTGGATTGTTTTCCATCAATTGGTATGACTACCTTTCTCCTAAAATAAAGATGTTCTGGCTGACATTTTCCTTGGTATCTTTCAGTCTCTCTCATTGTACAACAATCTGAATAGGATGTCATAATAGGTAATATGTAAAGGCTTATGACGTGCAGCCTATCTAGGTTCGCTATCACTCCAAGGGACAACTCTCCAGTTTCTAGAAAATAAGAAAGACATATGATGGAAGTACCATTGCGCAGACATAAAGCTTCTTCTCAGTAGGATCATTACATGTATTGTTAGTGAGTGATATATCCAAGAAAGACACAGTTAGCGGACCTAGCATCAAGCTTGTCACTGTTCTGATGAAATTTAACATAATAGACACAACCAATGACACTGATGTGAGATATTAAAAGGCTTTTGATAATTTTCCATTAATCTAAGGAGACAGGCTTCAGGATGCACGTGCACATCATTTACAAAATAATGTGCAGTCAGAACTATTTCACCTTCACACCTATGTCCCTGTAATTGCCTTATCAATCCAGAGGGATCAACTCACTACAAGGAAATATCAGTTCCAGCATTTTGCTTATTCATTGTGCTTAGGAGTTCCTGGATAACTGATTTGCTGATCGATTTCATTGAAATGCTGAAAATTATTCATGAATAAAGAAGAGGAAGCACAAGCAAGGAGGAAAGAATAAGGGGACATCCAAGACTTGTTTCTGATTTGGACATCCTTGTATTTATATATGTGATTAACAAAATATATTACAAACATGTCTATGACAATATTGATAGTTACATAATACGAGAACATTACAAGTTTTCCCTTGCAAACCATGTTACATACATCAGTAACAATCATGCACAGCTTGCCCTTTGGAAGTCTATGTCTCTACTTGATCAGCTCCTTTGTACTGCCACCTATTCATTGATCCCAACAAATTTTGCAACCATTCTTTTACTTTAATTTTCTCTCTCACAAAAAGTTGATCTATCTTAATACATTTGGTCTTTCCATAGAGCACTAGATTCATGACGATGGCTATTACACTTTGATTAATGCAATATAGAACGGCACTACATAATTTGAGACCAAGAACCATAGCAAGACTTCTTATCCAAGTAAGTTTGAGAAGTGATCGATGCCATGGCCCTATACTCAGCCTATGCGCTAGATGTTGCCATCATCCCTTGTTTCTTGCTATACCAGTATACCAAATTGTTGCCCACAAACACAAAATACCATGTAACTAACCTTCTAGCACGTGGGTCCCCAGCCCAGTCGGCATTTGAAACGACTGCAACCATTAAAAAGGTTCATGTCCTTAGGATTATTTTTAACGTAAATGAGCTATGGTCAAAAAAAAAGTAAAAAGAGCTCATTATTTGTAGTACCGTTTATGTATCTTAATATCATCTGGGCATACTCTAAGACTATGCATATATTGGCTCACCTGATTGACTACATACAATATATTGGGTATTGTGAGGGTGAGATATTGTAAAGCACCAACTATACTTCTATATACTTCTGGTTTTGAAATACAATACCTAAAACTTTCAATCTCCTTATCATCCATTCAGAACTGTAGGTTTAAAGGCCGGTTTTGCATCTAACGTCTTTGTCCATTTCAAAAGGTCCAAAGCCTATTTGCCATGCCCAAGTATCATCCTACCTTCTTTCATTCAACTTCTATACCTAGGAAACACTTTAGATAATGGATACCAGGATCCAGTGTCTCAAAAAGCAGACCGCCCAGCGCCTGGGAGGCCGCCTAGGTGGATCTGGGCCTGGGCGCATTGCCTAGGCTTAAGCCCCCAAAAAAAGCGGAAGTTCCTGAGCTCCCGCCTAGGTGCCCAGGAAACTGCCTAGGCGGCTGCCCAGCGCCCAAACCTAGGCAGCCGTCCAAGTCCAGCACCTCGCCCAGAGGCGGAAAATGCTTTCAGTGGGGGCTATTTTTGTCCATTTTTTTATACTAAGGGGCCAAAAATGGGGTTTTAGGTTCATTTAAAACCTAAAACTCATTAGAGCCCATTTTAGAGAGAGAACTAGTTTTTGATAATTTCTTTAGGATCGAAGGGTTTAGCAAAGTTATGAGAAATTGATCAAAACATCACCCATTGATATTAGATTTAATTTTTGATGTTTAATAAATCTATTGGGGGGTTTTTTAGAAGATTTTGATTCTTTAGAAGCATTTTTGAGGTAGAAGTTTAGAGATTGAGAAATCAAACTCGAAGTAAGTGATTTTTTTTATTGCTTGTATAAGTTGTATTATTTTGAGATGTCTTCTTCGGGATTTATTAAGAGTGGTGATCCCGGTTGGAAATATAGCTACAACGCAGATCCTGATGATAAGAATTGCATAAGATACAAGTTTTGTGAGGATACAAAAGGGGGCATAAACCGGTTCAAGAAACATCTTACTGGGTATCAGGAGCGATGTTGCCCCATGTAAAAAGACTCCTGATGTTGTTAAAGAGGAAATAACCAATTTTTTTAGTCTAGTAAAAATGAAAAAATATGAGAGATTTGCCTCCATAGCAGATATTAGGTCTGGGGTTCGGGTCAATTATGATGATGATGATAGTGATGAGGATGGGATTGGGGAGGGATGTCAAGAGGTAGAACAATCCATTATTAGGGGAAAGGGAAAGGGAGTTGTAACTGCTTCTAGTTCTGGGAGTAAGACGCCTCGAGTTAGAGGCCCTAAGGATAGTTTTTTGCCACGGTCTAACCCTAAGGCTGCAGGAGAGAAAACAAAGAAGCAAACCACTATTGAAAATAGAATGAAGAAGGAAGAGAGAGATAGAGCTGCTTATTATGTTGTTACATGGTTTTATGAGGCGGGCATTCCTTTCAATATTGCTCACCTAAGCAACTTCTATGCCGCGGTAGAGGCAACTTGCCAATTTGGGCCTGGGATAAAACCCCCAACCCCATAGGAGCTTTCAGAGCCTCTTTTAAAAAAAGCGGTGAGTGTCACGAAGGAGGCTGTAGAAGTTAAGAATGATGCATGGGCTCAATATGGGGTTACTATTATGACTGATGCTTGGAGTGATAAGAAGAGAAGAAGTCAGATGAATTTTCCTGTGAATTGTCCTTTAGGGACTATTTTTTTTAGGTCTATTGATGCCTCTGATCATATCCACGATGCCCATTATATATTCCAAATTATAGAGAAGGGAATCAAGGAGGTTAGGGAGCATCTTGTTGTACAGGTTGTCACAAACAATGCTGCTCCTAGTGTTGCTGCAGCTAATTGGTTGCGCATAACTTATCTTAGAATCTTTTGGACACCATGTACAGCACATTGTATAGACCTCATGCTTGAGGCTCTTGGTGGTATAACCGAGATATCAGGTCCAGTGAAGAAGGCAGAGTCAGTTACAAATTTCATTTATAGCCACCGTCTCACCCTCAGCATGATGTGTAGATTTATAGAGAAGAAAGAGCTTATGAAGCCTAGGGTCATGAGATTTGCGACCTGGTACTTATGCTTAGATAGCATACATTCGAGGAGAGTGCAATTGAGGTAGATGTTTACTACAGATGACTGGAGAGCATGCGATGGTTCAAGGATAAGGTTGGGAAGAATGTGAGAGATATTATCCTTTCTAAGGCTTTTTGGCAAGAGGTAAAGGGCGCTCTTAAGGCATTTTTTCTTCTTGTCAAATTCCTTCGCATGGTTGATAGTGACAAGGCTTCTATAAGCTACATATATGAGGCTATGGAGAAATGCAAAAGGGAGATAGCCAAAAATTTTGATGATGATGAGAACCGCTACAAACCTGTTTTATTGATGAGAAGTGGGATAGGCAGCTACATCAGCCATTGCATGCAGCTGGTTATTATTTGAACCCAGCTTTTTTTTATCTTGATAAGGATATACAAACAAATGACACAATTATGACTTGATTTAATAAGTGTGTAGATGTGCTAGTCCCTGATCCTAATATCCAGGAT
>NW_006495933.1:1328894-1350961 GCF_000471905.2 Amborella trichopoda | reverse complement strand
GGAGAAAAGAGCAGATTCATAGAGACCTCTTTTATAATTATTACCATAATAGAGGATATTCATAAAACGAAGGACCCATGTGAAATAGCTGCTACATATTTGAATAACCATTTACATCCTAATAATGGAGATAAAAGCCGAGAATGGTATGAAACCATCCTCCTGGAAACAGGATCAATTACCCTAGTCCATTTTTATAAGAAAAATACTAATATGATAGCATACTCCAAATTTCAAATACGTAAAATAATTTCATACAAAGAATGGGGTGTGGACCCCTTGAAACCTAGAAAACTGCAAGCGGAAGGTTTCAACAATAAATATTTTCAATATTTTGAATATATTGAAGCATGGCATGAGGTCTTTGCTTTTCAAAATAATATGAATTCTTATACATGGTTTATACAAATAAAAATATCAGTAATAGGGGAATTCCCAAATTGGTTCAAGAATTGGTTCTGATTATGGGGATCTGGAACAGAAATACTGTCATCTAATATTCAAGCTTCTTAAAAGAAGTTCGTAGATTATAATAATAATAATACCAAAATAGACCTCCATATGTATTTTATAGCTTTATACCAAATCCCATGGATCATGAAATGGTCCAACCATATATCAGATGACTATCCAAATAACTGGGAATATATCCCTGAATTAGGCAAACAAATATACATAAAATGGTGGGATATCTATGAGAATGATGCCCTAAACCTTGAAAAAATAAAAATGAGAAAGGTGTCCTTTTCACCCCCTGAAACAGAAGTTAAGATGGCGGATTATGTAAATAAAATTCGCCAACAAAATCCTAATGCCACTAAAGAAGAGCTCAAAAAGAAGTTACTACAGATATTTGATCATTGGAAAGAAAAATTCATTTCCGGTTTACCCCATCATTTTACCGAAAAGGTCAAGACACGATTAAAAAATAAACATGGAGGAATAATCCCATACTCTTTATATACATTAGGAGAATCGTCGGCCGTAATTTGTGCAGAAGGCCCTGCTCTCTATACAGATCTAAAGCTGAAAAGGCAGCTCGAAAAACAGAGAATGACTGGAAGAAAAGAGCTAGGAGATTTTTACGAACAGTTTGGATTTAATACTCTACCTTCTTCCAAAGACTCTGATAAGAAAAGATATAGCAACAAGCCAGAATCCAATAAAACTTTTGTCAAAAAGAAATTTTCTAAAAAAATCTTCCCCCAAAAAAACTTCAAAAAAGCCAAAGGGAAAAGAAGAATTCCTGTTTGCTACAACTGTGGTAAAGTAGGACATTATAAGAATAAGTGCAGAATTAAGAAGAAAATAGATGCTTTACAATTAGAAGACAACATTAAAGAACAATTGTTTAATATACTACAAATTGAGGAAGAATCTTCTAATAGTTCTTCTGATTCTGAACTAGAGATGCTGACTGGAGAAATACAAGACGAAGATTTAATCTTTAGCAGCTCAGATTCAGACTATAATAATCTTGATGCCACTTGCTTTTGTAACACCCTTACCAACGAGAAGAATCTAATTATAGATGTAATTGATAAAATAACTGATCCTGAGACTAAGCGAGAAGCTTTAGTCCAGTATATAAATATAGCCAAAACAAACAAAAAACCTTCTCCTCCTCTAGTTCGCACTCAAGAAGACTATAGTTTTGCCAAAATCCTTAGAAGAGTCGAGGATAAAAATATCTGGGGAACTGGGTTCGAATATTCTATAGACCGGTTGTTGGACTTGGCTATTTGTTCTGGTCAGCCCATCAACTATGGGTCTTCTATGATTTTCCTCATGGTCAGACTGTGGAATAGAGGAAGTAGAGCATCTGGAAGGAATTCTAGACGGTCCTTCAGAAATATTTATTCGAGTTCGTCTAGTTGGATTAAATTGTATTTCTACATCTCCATCCAGGTATTCTATTATTTGTTCCGGCTCTCTATTCATAGGGGTTCTAGACTATTGGCTTTCACAGTGTAAAGACCATTTTTCAGGGAGTTTTATTTGCGACCAGGCCATAGACCTTGGTATAACAATATTAGATTTTTCCATATTGGTCTGGAAGAACACTGTCTGTCCTTTAGTATCCATTTGAATTCATATAATCTCGTCTCAAAACAGATTTTTGCTCGATGGCAAGGTATACTCTCTTCCTTTGAATTCGAGGTTGAACATATCAAAGGCACCACTAATTACCTTCTTGATTTTTTAACTCGTGAGTTTTTGCAAGGGGAGCAAGAGGAGTTTAGCAAAAAAGGGAAACTGAAAATAGTTCATGTGCCAAGTAAAGCCTTGGTAACATCATCATCACCAATAACCCCAAAACAAATAATCAAAAAACAAGCCCAGGAAATAACGTTCTCCCCTAAACCAATATCAATAGCTATAAATACTACAGGAGAAAAGAGCAGATTCATAGAGACCTCTTTTATAATTATTACCATAATAGAGGATATTCATAAAACCAAGGACCCATGTGAAATAGCTGCTACATATTTGAATAACCATTTACATCCTAATAATCGAGATAAAAGCCGAGAATGGTATGAAACCATCCTCTTAGAAACAGGATCAATTTACTCCCCACTTTGTGGGAAGTACTGCATTACTCGATGCTAGATCAGAAAACCTACTTTCGAATCTAAGATGCCCAACACTATCCCATTATAAGTGGTAAAAAGATGTGTTCTTCTCTAGACTCCTTTCTAGAGAAGATAGTAAATCTGATCACTGGAAGAAAAATTCATTTCCGGTTTACCCCATCTTTTTGCCAAAAAAGTCAAGACGATTAAAGAATAAACATGGAGGAATAATCCCATACTCTTTATATACATTAGGCGAACTGTCGGCCGAAATTTGTGCAGAAGGCCTTGCATTCTATACAGATCTAAAGCTGAAAAGAGAGCTCGAAAAACAGAGAATGATTGGAAGAAAAGAGCTAGGAGATTTTTGCGAACAGTTTGAATTTAATACTCTACCTTCTTCCAAAGACTCTGATAAGAAAAGATATAAAAATAAAAGATATAGCAATAAGCCAGAATCCAATAAAACTTCTGTCAAAGAGAAATTTTCTAAAAAATCTTCCCCCAGAAAAACTTTCAAAAAAGCCAAAGGGAAAAGAAGAATTCCTGTTTGCTACAACTGTGGTAAAGTAGGACATTATAAGAATAAGTGCAAAATTCAGAAGAAAATAGATGCTTTACAATTAGATGACAACATTAAAGAACAACTGCTTAATATACTACAAATTGAGGAAGAATCTTCTAATCGTTCTTCCGATTCTGAACTAGAGATGCTGACTGGAGAAATACAAGACGAAGATTTAATATTTAGCAGCTCAGATTCAGACTATAATAATCTTTATGCCACTTGCTTTTGTAACACCCTCACCAAAGAGGAGAATCTGATTATGAATATAATTGATAAAATAATTGATGAGACTAAGCGAGAAGCTTTAGTCCAGTATATAAATATAGCCAAAACAAACAAAAAACCTTCTTCTCCCCTAGTTTGCACTCAAAAAGACCATAGTTTTGCCAAAATCCTTAGAAGAGTTGAGGAAAAAAATAATAAAAATCAGCAATGTAATTGAGACAACCCAGAAATTTCTGAAGCTCTGTTTTGTCTTTAATTATATCTGAGAATTTATTGGCAAAATCAATGGCTCCATCAATAGGGATTATTCTTCCTTGGAAAATATTGTGTCTTAGAAATCTTATCTTTGTCTGGCAAATACTAATCTTTTTGGAAGAAACTACTAAACCAGCCACTTTGATTGCTTTGACAAAAATATTAAAATGTTTCAAATGCTGTTCTAGATTTTCAAAGAATACTAGGACATCATCAATATAAACAATCATAAATTTAGTACAAGGATTAAAGATATCATTCATAATATTCTGGAACTCTGAAGGGGCATTTTTAACCCAAAAGGCATAATATTCCATTCATATTGTCCAAAAGGGACATTAAAAGCAGTTTTGTATCAATATTTCTTGGCAATTTGGATCTGCCAGTATCCAGACTTTAGATCAAATTTAGAAAAAATACAAGCATTAACACGTCTATCAAACACATCTCTTTTATTAGGAATGGGATACCTTATCCATCTTAAGGCTTTATTAAGTGGTTTATAGTTTATAACTAATAGTGGAGCCCCTCATTCTATTTCAAAAGTTTTTTCTACATAGAAAGCTGAACAGCTCCAAGGAGAAGAGCTTTTCCTAATAAGTTTTTTCTAAAGCAAATCCGCAATTTCCTTTTTACAAACTTCCAAAAGTCTGGGATTCATCTGGATTGGTCTAGCTTTGGTAGGAATTTTCTCTTCGTGGAAATTAATTTCGTAAGGTAGGCAAACAATATGCCTTTGCCTATTCCAAAAAGCATTTGGGAGTTCAGCACATATTTCTTTTTCAATATTTTTTCTGAGGTTTTTTATTGCCATTTTATTCTCAGGAGGTAAGAGCTTGGTTTCTATTGTTTTATATTTTACCTCTTCTTTAAGGTAGTATAAGAAATTTCCTTTTTTAGAAATTTTTTCTTCTATATTATTGATTTCTCGAATTTTGGGTTTCTCGAAGAACTCAAATTTCACATTATGTCCTATATTGGCTTAATTTCCGGTATTATCAATTTCTATTGGGTAGAGCATATTTAGAAATGGAGTTCCCAGGATTACAAACTGACTTAATCCTTTTACCATAATAAAAGGGAACTCAAAGCACTTGCCATTATTGCAAACCGCAGCATTTGAAAGTTTATAGTTTACAATCATTTTACTGCCATCTGCCGTATTCAAGACTTGCGTGGTTTTACTAAAGTATTTAGTAGGGACCAGACCTTCATTGATGCAATTTAGATCTGCTCCTGAGTCTATTAAAGCAAGAGTTTGAAAACTATATTCTTTATGGACGATTATTTTTATCATGGTAAACCACTTCTGAGTAATTACTTTGTCAAGAAGACTAACATAATTACAATCTTGGGTTGTATTAGAAGATTCTGGTTCATCAATTACCTTAGGGAGAAATTCTTCTGCCTTAGGGGGAAGAGTATTTTTATAATTATTTATAATATTATTAAATTCTACTTCATCATCTATATTAACAGGACTATCTTCTACAGGGTTAGAGGCTAACTCTATAATCTGTACTCTATTTTTCAGGCTTATTAGTTCATTACGAACCTCATTAATGTCCTACCTTAATTCGGAAATAGAAGGCTCCTTGCGATCATTATTTTTATCCTCGACTCTTGTAAGGATTTCGGTAAAACTATAGTCTTCCTGAGTGCGAACTAGAGGAGGAGAAGGTTTTTTGTTTGTTTTGGCTATATTTATATACTGGACTAAAGCTTCTCGCTTAGTCTCAGGATCAGTTATTTTATCAATTATATCTAATAATCAGATTCTCCTCTTTGGTAAGGGTGTTAAAAAAGCAAGTGGCATCAAGATTATTATAGTCTGAATCTGAGCTGCTAAAGATTAAATCTTCGTCCTGTATTTCTCCAGTCAGCATCTCTAGTTCAGAATCAGAAGAACTATCAATTTGTAGTATATTAAACAGTTGTTCTTTAATGTTATCATCTAATTGTAAAGCATCTATTTTCTTCTTAATTCTGCACTTATTCTTATAATGTCCTACTTTACCACAGTTGTAGCAAACAGGAATTCTTCTTTTCCCTTTGGCTTTTTTGAAAGTTTTTCTGGGGGAAAATTTTTTAGAAAATTTCTCTTTGACAGAAGTTTTATCGAATTTTGGCTTATTACTATATCTTTTATTTTTATATCTTTTCTTATCGGAGTCTTTAGAAGAAGGCAGAGTATTAAATCCAAACTGTTCGCAAAAATCTCCTAACTCTTTTCTTTCAATCATTCTCTGTTTTTCGAGCTGCCTTTTCAGCTTTAAATCTGTACAGAGAGCAAGGCCTTCTGTATATAAAGTGTATGGGATTATTCCTCCATGTTTATTCTTTAATCGTATCTTAACCTTTTCGACAAAAAGATGGGGTAAACCAAAAATGAATTTTTCTCTTCAGTGATCAGATTTACTGAGTCTAGAGAAGAACACATCTTTGTACCACTTATAATGGGATAGTGTTGGGCATCTTAGATTTGAAAGTAGGTCTTCTGATCTAGCATCAAGTAATGCAGTACTTCCCACAAAGTGGAGAGTAATAGTATATATTAAAGTATTAACTGCATCACTTTCATTATTTATTATATCTTGGCCCAATTCATTTTTAACCGCCCACTGCTTGGTGGCAGTTAGTATTTCATTTTTTGTATTTTCATCCATATGGAAATCCCACCATCCTCTTAACCATCTCGTAAATCCACAAATGATGGCTTTAGCTATTTCTAGGTCTTGGTTTCCACTTATTTGCATGCAGTCGCATATATGGTCATATGCTTCATTAGATCAAGAATCTGATTTTCTGACATTCCATCAATATTCCAATTTACAATGGATCTTCCAGAATAAGATATAGAACTTGTAATTAAATCTTCTTCAAACTGGAGATCTACAGGAGTAAGCCTAGGATAATACATTCTTGTTTGAGAAGTAGGCCTAAACTTTTTTCCATTGAATTCTATTCATTTCAAGGCTATCTGTCTTGAAAGCTTGTTCTATTTTATTAAGTTCGCTATTAGAAAAGGGTTTTTTTTGAAGGACCATAGCTCCTTGCTCAAGACTAGTTTTAGAAGCTGCCCCCATTTCTCTTATATTTAATTTTGCTAATTTTTCAATTAGCACATCCACTAATTCTTTATTATTATCTTTTTTCTTCATTTCTTGAAGGCTAAACTGTTCTTTATTGATAGCTGGAGGAGGTTTGAACAGTAAAGCTTTCTTTCCTTTAGACTTATGATCCACCATCTTTTCTTGAGGTTTATTGATTATATTCTCAATCCTAGTTGTTTGTCTTCCAATGGTCTGTAAACAGAGATTAGTATAATTTTTTTGCTCAATTATATGTGGAATTGCATCTATTTTATGGATATGGTGATCATTATCTTTTGGGGTAATTTTATAAGGTGAAGCCTAAGCCTCGGGTTTATCTTTTGACTTTACTTTTATCTGAAGACTTCTTTCAAGGGGATGAATGGAGTCCAATTCTTCCCCTTGTGTAGTATGAAAGGTTTGATACTGACTTTCAAAAGTATTGAGATCAAATTCTGGAATTTTGATCTCCTTCTCTTTTAGGATGTATCTCAACCATTCAAAGAATTTTATATTTCTCTTATGTTTTAATATAAATCTATTAAATTTTTTATGCAGAGCATCCAATAATTCTTCGGGAAATTCCGCCAAATACAAATCTCGGATCCTCTTATTTTCATTGGACAAGAAGTCTTGTTTTATCCATTCTTTGTCTATTTAAACCTTTCTTCTTTTTGGAAGGTAAGGACATTAAAATCTAAGTCAGAAGGTGTCGGTTCTCTATCTGGGGAACTGGGTTCGAATATTCTATAGACCGGTTGTTGGACTTGGCTATTTGTTCTGATCAGCCCATCAACTATGGGTCTTCTATGATTTTCCTCATGGTCAGACTGTGGAATAGAGGAAGTAGAGCATCTGGAAGGAATTCTAGACGGTCTTTCAAAAATATTTATTCGAGTTTGTCTAGTTGGATTAAATTGTATTTCTACATCTCCATCCGAGTATTCTATTATCTGTTCCGGCTCTCTATTCATTGGGGTTCTAGACTATTGGTTTTCACAGTGTAAAGACCATTTTTCAGGGAGTTTTATTTGCGACTAGGCCGTAGACCTTGGTATAATAGTATTAGATTTTTCCATATTGGTATGGAAGAACACTGTCTGTCCTTTAGTATCCATTTGAAGTGCATCCGGACATAAAGTGTTCATTACTTTATAACATATCCTATAGACTAGAGCAATATTTTGGGATCCTGTATCCATATCGAACCTTTGGGTTTTTATGTTTAGAGTAAGAACCTTTAGGAGGTTAGGATCTGTTAAGGCCACAGAATAATTGGGAAAGCAATTGAAGTATATAGGACCGTTGTACAGACTTGATTCTACTATTCCTAACAACGAATCAGAGAATTTATTATGCCGTTCGTCCCTTAAACAAAGAAGAACAGAGTTACTTAAACCAATTTGAGTAAGTGGGTTTATAGCCATTTGGACAAGTTCTATGTGTAAATATTTGTAATTCTTATTCTTATGATCTTGTATCATACGATTTGAGGAGTTGAAAACTATTCTGTTCACTGGTAATAGAAATACTTTGTTCTACAGTTTTAATAGAAAAACTAGTTTTAAATTCAAAAGTTCCTTTTCTATAAACATCTGAGGCGGGAACTTTGGGAATATTCCAATTCTGAATCTGTTTTTCTATGTTGTCTATAGTTATCTCTTCTCTATTTCTTACGCGTAGTGTACTACTAGAAGAAGAAACTATTCAATTGCATAGTCACGAAATTCACACAGCAATAGTTACTAAATTCACACATTATAGACATCATATAGTTACAGTCATAATGGAAAGAAAATGAAAGCACTTACATCTAACACTTACTTCCACTCTTCTAGACAGTAATTGGGTAGACGATCCCAATAGCAGTCACACATCCAGCAATTAAACTATTACAGCACTCAAACACTTAGCACTCAAAACTTACAGCACTCACAACTTACAGCACTCACAACTCACAGCACTCACAACTCAAATACTTAAAACACTCAACTTAAAACTTGTAGACTTCTCTTCTTACTCTGCAAAACCTCTCCTCAAAACCTCTCCCCTTTTCAACATCTCCCCCCCCCCCTCCCTTTTATAGACTCCTTTCAGATTCCAAATTTTTCTTTCAAGTCCGAATAGTAGTCTGGTGATAGTGGGACTTTATTGGTGGTGGATGCTGTCTGTGTCGGTGATAGAGGTTGTCGGTATGAACAGGGCTGGTGATCTAACTAAAAGGTAAAAGGTGACAGATGAATGGACTAAAAGGTGATAAATGCTGTCAGTATGAACAGGGCTGGTGATCTGACTAAAAGGTAAAAGGTGACAGATGAATGGACTAAAAGGTGATAGATGTTGTTGGTCACTATTTTGTCGGCAGCTTAGGACTCGTGTGCTTTTGAATTTGCAGTCGCTCCGTCCTTTGTATTTGATATTTCTGACATTCATATCTCTCTTTACTGTGATATTCCGAAATCCATATCTTCATTTTCTTGTTCGTAGTTTTCCTCATTCTGAGTGGATGTAGACATAGCTTCCTCTTCTTCATCAAATATCTGTAGTAACTTCTTTTTGAGCTCTTCTTTAGTGGCATTAGGATTTTGTTGGCGAATTTTATTTACATAATCTGCCATATTAACTTCTGTTTCAGGGGATGAAAAGGGTACCTTTCTCATTTTTATTTTTTCAGGGTTTAGGGCATCATTCTCGTAGACATCCCGCCATTTTATGTATATTTGTTTGCCCAATTCAAGGATATATTCCCAGTTATTTGTATAGTCATCTGATATATGGTAGGACCATTTCATGATCCATGGGATTTGGTATAAAGCCATAAAATACATATGGAGATCTATTTTGGAATTATTATTATTATGATCTATGAACTTCTGTTGAGAAGCTTGAATATTAGATGGTAGTATTTCTGTTCCAGATCCCCATAATTGGAACCAATTCTTGAACCAATTTGGCAATTCCCCTATTACTGGTATTTTTATTTGTATAAACCATGTATGAGAATTCATATTATTTTGAAAAGCAAAGACCTCATGCTATGCTTTAATATATTCAATATATATATATATATATATATATATATATATAGCTTTGTCTAGAGTTAACAACCCCTCAAAATATAAATGTTAACGTTAGAATGAATTGTGATGGGTGTATTTATTAAAAAAGTCATTACTTTTTGCTTAAAAAATAATTTTAATAGGTAACTTCATCTTTAAGAAAGGCCAAATTAGAAATTTTTACAAAAGTACAATGGTGTTTTGGAAATTAGCATCCTGGAACTTTATTTATAGAGTACTATTGTCTCTTAGCAAGAATTTCAACTTTACCCCTTATGAAAATGACAAAAGTACCCCTTTTTTTTTAGTGATATTTACACAAACACCCTTACTTGATGAGCAAGAAATGATAAAAAGTAACTTTTTATAAAATCCACCCATCACAATTCATTCTAACATTAACCTTTGTAACTTGAAGGGTTGTGAATTGTAGACTATTCCGATATATATAAAGAGAGAGAGAGAGAGAGCAAGAGATCACAACATACCATCAAGGAATTTGGAGGACACTAAGCTCCTTTCATGCCTAAGGACTTGAGATTTACATCCTAATATTGTATTTTCAGTTTAACTTCTCATGTGTGAAACACACTCCAATGATAACAAAAAGTCAGAGAATTTTAAAGACAAGGTTCTTGTATTTAATGATAATCTTGTTTTTTAATTTAGAAAATTAATCATATTGTTGAATGGAATTCGTTCTTGAAGTAGAGTACTATAGTTATGTGAACTCCGGGATCCTTGATCCTAAGCATGATAGAAACCTCGATCCTAAGTTCAATGGATCGCGTTGCCATATTGTTTAGCATTCAATCATGGGCAATTTAGATCGTGCTCCCTTAATGTTGGGGAACTCGATCACTTCACCTAAAGATGTAAGGATCAATCCCTCATCCACGGATCTTCAAGCCACCCTCGATCCCACTGTCCCAATTCAAATTTGTGAGCCACCCTCACTCCCAGTCCCGGTAACCATGTTTGAGACTTCCCAAATTTTTTATTTGAAATGTAACCTTTTTTATGTGATTCATCTTTTTTAATGAGCTGGCTATGAGGACAAAGTCATCTACATAGAGCAGTAGAATGATGATATATGTTCCATCACACTGAATAGATAAGGAGTAGTCCACTAGAGTTCTCTAAAAGTCATACTTCCTTATTACCTGAGAAAGCTATCAAACCAAGCTCGTGACACCTGCTTCAACCCATATAGCACTCGATTTAAGTTACACACCACAAGTTTTGGATGCCCTTCACTATATCCCATTTGGTGCTCCATATATAGTTCTTTCAGGTGCCCATGTAAAAATGCATTTTTAACATCAATATTCTCCCAATAATGGGCTAGGGCAAGGGATAGAATAACTCTAATGGTGCCTATAGTAAATATTATGGGTCCCATGCCTATTAGGTAACCTTCTATGATTGAGCATGTGGTGATAAGGGTCCCATTAATCAAAATCCTCTCAATCTTAGAAACTCAATCAACACCAAATTTGTAGAATTTCCTATATGGATGATGACTTGTATATGTATCCTATATGGATGTTGACGTGGTGCTTGAGTGCTCCTTTTCTCTATTATAACATGGTATTAGAGCAGGGCTTGTAACCTAGGGTATCCATTGTTTTCTAGCAACCTTAGAATCAAAATTTTCCTCTCTTTGGGGGCTTGAAGATGTGGCGTATCAACATCACCATATTTTTCCAACAAGACCATCTCACAATTTTACCAAAGAAGTTCGTTTAGGCTAAACAAATCAAAAAATATATATATTCCGAATCCTTCTCACCCAAACAACCAGAAAAGGGGATTTCTTTTCAAGATTTGAAATCAAGGAATTAGTAACTTAGAGAAAGACTTAGGATTTTGCGTTAAGAGAAAGCAAAAATGTCATAAATCAAGCACAATATTCCTTGAGAATTATGACCACCTAGGATTACTGATCGCCATAGTAAGTACAATGTTAAAAATGTCCCAACCTTCCAAAATGCTCACAAGAAGCCAGAGAAAATTGGGTTACATCACAAGGAAGGTGAAAGAGCCTCCCATAGATAATCCATCCCATAATGAAAGGGGAAAGTAAGATACTAACGATAATTGCATGGCTCCATTATTCCATGTAGCCGAGTATCAACCGGGGATTGTTGTTCCTACGAACTACAAAGGATATATTGGAGGCAGTAGCCCATATCATAGTTATTGGGATCTTCTAAAGAGGGGTCGCTACCGCTCCTAGATCTCGTTCCAGCATTCCGAAACTCGGGATTGCGATTCCGGGTAATTCCTTGATATTAATGATCTCGATCTAGGAAATCAAAGATCTCAATCCTTTACCCCAGATCCCTATACTAGAAATCACCCTTTCATGAATAAGCAGAACCACGATTCCACTAACATGGAATCGAGTATCCTATGCCTTGAGTACGAAATTCTACAGCACATTTTTTGTTCGTATATAATGGAGTGTGGATCTCCATTTTCTTATGACCTACAAACTTTCTATATGCCACGATTTCCTATATATTTTACAATTCACGACTTTACACACTTTGTGAATTGTGACTTGTGTCTAGTTTCAAAGAGAGGCAACAAGAGAGGGCGAGGAGAGAGAAGGAAGCAGTTGGGATGGAAGAAAGAATAAGTTGGGATGAGATACAAACAAGATGGGTAGTTAAAAAAGGTTCCTTCATTGCAAGTGCAAGATTGCCTCTGAGAAACGCTTCCTCTCTATCGTTACTTTTTTGCACATGTTTCAATGCACCTACAACAGGTAAGTTGAGCGAGTTTATTCTTGACAATGTTGAGAGGAAGGTAGACCACAATGTTCCCCAACGAATTTGAAGAGAATAAGAGTACATAAAAGACCTCAATGAACATATCACTTCACCAATTGACGGGAGAGCTAGAAGGAGAGATAAAAAGATATCTCTGAGGACACGAAGCGCCATTCGTGTCGAAGGACTTATTAGGTATTACACCACCATATTGATTTCTTAATATCAGTACTCATTCGTGAAATCTTTCTCCATTAATAACAAAAAGTCCAAAGATTTTCAATGACATGATTATTGTTTCCATTGATACTTGGTTTTGTGAATTTGGAAAAAGTTAAAGATACTCTTAAATGGATCTCGCTCTCAGATTACAATAGAGATAGATAATTAAAGTTCAAGAACCTAGATCCTAACAAGCGGAACACATTCCCATCCCATAAGGGATCCACTCCTTTGCAGATATGGAACTCAATCCCTAAAAGTCAGGGATCCCAATCCCTCTATCTGTCCATGTACGGAACTCGCTCACCCCCCTCTCCTACCACTTCATTCAGCACCTTGTGATCTTTGAGAAGTACGAGCCCTATAGTTTAGTTTTTTTTTTAGATTTTCCATCTATTGAAAATAAAAGTTCTAAACCATTCCACCTTGTTGATTATGATGTTTGGGGCCCTACCCTAGTTATTTGGATGTCGGTATTTTATCTTATTCATTTATGACTACTCTTGTTATAGTTGGACCTATCTTATGAAAGTAGAGATGAGGTACCATCAATAGTAAATCATAAATTGTACGATTAGTAATTAAAGCCTATGAGTAAGCCTGGTGTATACTAAAGATTAGTTGGTAGACTTATCTATTTGACTGTCACACAACTAAATGTAGTGTATGTCTTAAACTTGACGAGTCAGTTTATGCATTCACCATGCTCCCATAACCTGGAGGGTGTTTATCGCAATTTACTATATTTGAAATCAACTCCATGGAAAGACTAGTTTATTTCAATCATGGTGACCTTGATATGAAAGGTTTTTGTGATGCAGATTGGCTGCGTGTTCTCTTGATTGCCAATCTACTAGTGGCTCCTTTATAATGATGGGTGGCAATTTAGTCACCTGGAAGATTAAAAAGCGAAGTGTTGTACCTGATCTTCAATAGAAGCAAGAAATAATTCACTCCATTCTCTTCTTCAAGAGATGGGTGTTAATGTATCGACTCTTACACCTTCACATTGTGATAATCAAAAGACCACTTATATTGCTTCAAACCGTACATTCCATAAAGGAACCATGCATATTGAGGTTGAATGTCACTTCTTAAAAGAAAATGTCACTTCATAAGTAATATGTACTCCATTTGTTCACTCCAAGAATCAATTGGCAAACACATTTACCAAGGCTTTTAATCTTGTTCAAGTAAAAGACACTTAGAGCCAGCTGGAGATCTATTATATATACTCCAGCTTGAGGGGGAATATAGTAAATATTATGGGCCCCACACCTATTAAGGAACCTCCTATGATGGACTATAAAGTGATGAGGCATATTAACTAAGAATCTTTGCATCCTCGAAAATACCAAATTTGTTAAGTGTCCTATTATATTTGGATCCTTCAATAACTGTAAGACTGTAACATATATGTACTAAGTTGTAACCTACATGCGTGATAGTTGTAACAACCTATATGCATGATGACCTGTATTTTAACCATATTTGGATACATTTGTATACATAGGGCACATTGCCCCATGATTTAAACAATGAGAAAGACATCTATGTTTTATCCAATCATGGTTCTTGAGTGTTCCTTTTCTATCTTCTCCATCAAATTGAGCACTGCCCATTTTTACCACAGGACTAAAAGTTTCTTTATAGTCCAGCACCCATATGCAACTAGCATTGCATTGAACTCCTCAATTGAACCATCAGCCTTATACTTTATTTTATACACCCATTTTGACCCAACAACATTTTTCTTTTAGGCCTTGGGACTGTCACCCACGTTTTACAACTGTGGTGCTTGTCTGATTATTCATTGCCTCTATCCATCTCACATTCTTTGTTGCTACTTTATACGAACCGGACACATGCTCTTTTAGAATTTCTGTCAAGAAAACTTGATGTTCAATAGAAAGAGAATCATAGCTTCCCACCTTTCTATTGGATGTCGAGTGCAAGCCAATCCTCTAAGCTGATTTTGGTCCCCAAAATCTATAAACAATGAAGTCCGACATTCTGGAATTGATTGCCTTTGAAGGGATATGTCAAGTTCTCTCTCATGAGTTTCTTCTTCTTGGTGCACAGTTTCTATGCTCGAAGTGTGCTCCATGGGCTGCTCCCTTTTTTTCTTCTTTGATAGACTACTAATTCTTTATCATGTTTTTCATGTGCAACACTTTTATCTCCTTCAGATGACTGACTTCCAATAGCTGGTGGTTGATCATGCAATAAGCTCAAAACCATTGTGTTAATAGTAGTGCAATTAAAACTATTCTTATCCTAATCAAATATGACAAATATGCAACAGAGTAAATCTGCATGGTATACGTCAAATCCAAAAACATCATGACCTAAACAGAACGAATAAAGTAACAACCTACAAAAAGAGAACCCTATATAACAGCTTAGCAAGTCCATTTCTTAGCATCAAATCTCTCCCTATCTACCAATTGTCTGCCCCCCATATTCCCCCTCACAATAGGCACCTCTCAAAGCACCCACGTCCAACTGGATTTGGAGATAAGCATCAAATGTGCTTTTGACATGCTTGCCTTGCAAATGTAGGAAAGCTCAACAAGATAGTGATACACGTTGCTTATTTAGAGAAAGCTTCCCCCACAATTTGAAGCTACACAGAAGATTACATCCCTTCCATCCTTACCGGAACATGTTTCTATGTCCAAAAATATGTATGAACTCAAACTTTCAATCATTAATACACCATTTTCATCATCGAGATGAGCAACATCAATTCATATTCAATATTCTACTTTTACTCAGCTGACTATTTGATACTGTATGCAATTTGAAATATCAAGCTTCCCATACATAAATAGAACTTATGATAATGTAAGATTTTAACAACCAAACAAAACATACTACCAAACAATTTGCCGACATCAAAAATATAAAAGCCTTACGAGAAGAATCAGAAGGAGGAGGAGCACAAAGAAACAGTGGCCAAAGTAGATAAGTCCGATCAACTCATACTATTTCATCTGTCAAACTACTATTGGGAGAAAGAAAAAGGAAAAAAAAAAAAGGAATACAGGAGACAAATGCTATTCTCTTTTTTGTCCACAAACAACAATGAAAAATATAGTATTGCTAATAATAGGTATGGGAGACATCTCCATCATCCTTTATTGTACATAAAGGCCCTCAAAAAGTTAACAAGATTGATGAGGAATTAACAATATTGATGAGGAAACGAAGAGGGGAAGACGATGAAGTGAACCAAGCCCCTTCCATCGTGGTCTGAGCAGCTCAAACTCAAAATACCACAGACTCATATTAGCAAAACAACATTCATGCCAAAAAGCATGCTGATATTAGTCATTGAAACAATGGAAACCCCAAAGAAAAATTTCACGAAAAGGCCGAGGAAGCATAAAATTTAAGGAAGCAAGTTTTCTCCACAGGCAATGAGCGACAGCAAGAGCAGAATCACAATGAAGAAAGCAGGAATAAGTCGGAGTAAACTTTTAGAGAGAGAAAAAAAAGAAATAAAAGTAGTATTTCCCATATATACCAGGAGAACAGCTCTCCAGCTTGTCTCACAGTGCCTTGCCTCATCCTCAAAACCAGGTGAATAACATTCCCTCTCTATGTGTGTAAGACCATTGTATTTTTGGAGGATGACAAACTGCAAATACGCGACTCCGAAAACTTTCAACACGTTTCATGAACCAATACCGAACATAAATTGCAGAAATATATACTTTTACAACATCAGTTCAGTTTGCTTATCATCTGCCGCTCCATTAATTGCACTGATTTCATATTCGTTTTACGAACATATTTATATCCCTAATTGTTAAAGTTAATACAGTCGGAGCGACATATTTTGAATATTTCCTGAAATACCCCTATCTGGAAATTCACCAACCAAACGCTCCCAGTTCTCAGCTACCTTATTTCCAAATTCACCCAAGATTTTTAACATGTTTGTTTCATCCGAAAGCACATTTCAGGCCTGCCTTGGAAGGTAGAAATGGTAATGCGCTGGGTACGAGTCGGGTCAGGGTTGGACCTGGACCCGAACCACTTAGGTTTCACCCAGGCTTGGATCCGAACCCAAGTTGTTTCCAAGTTATTTGGATCCAGACCTGACCTGGACAAGATCCAAGTAAAAATAAAAAATTTATTTTATAGATTATTTAGTACATATTTTATATAGTTTTATATGTTTTATTCTCGGTTGGCCGGGTACAATTGACCCCAACCCAAATCCGACCCAACCTGATAAGGTCCATGCATATCAAGATGTGAACTCTTGAAAATAGACATTCCAGATAATTTGTTACAAGATGCATTATTTTTAGCACTTAAAAATATTTGTTTTTTTCCTTATATTTATACATCTCAAAGTCAATATAATAAATTAGAAGGTCATCCAACTTTAAAACACTCTTTTTACTATATTTTGCTGCAACAGCATATAAATTTTTTTCCTCCAAATAAAAATCCAATATATTTGGAAATGCAGGAAAGCATGGTCACCGCAATATCTACCGCTCACTCATGGAACTAGAATGACAAAGCTGTAGTCCGGTAAGAAATGAATTTCTCATAGAAATCTTTCCCAGGAACCAAATGTGCCCGTTTGTAAAATAAAGTTTTGAAAATGATGACACGAGTGAGAGTCATGTTAAGGATCAATTTGGTCATTTGAGAAGAGAGAATGTGCCTGTATGTTTACTAACTATACCCTAAACAAGTGACAAGAAAATGGGTGGCACAGTCGTCACAACGCTAGTAATAAATTTTGTACGAAAAATAGGAACTATAGGGAGGACTCAGGACATGAGACTTTTGGTAATAGGTCAGCACCCGTTACCAAATTTGGTCATTTGAGAAGAGAGAATGTGCCTGTATGTTTACTAACTATTAAACCCTAAACAAGTGACAAGAAAATAGGTGGCACAGTCGTCACAACGCTGGTAATAAATTTTGTACGAGAAATAGGAACTATAGGGAGGACTCAGGACATGGGACTTTGGTAATAGGTCAGCACCCGTATAAACAAAAGTTAAACCCATGAAACATAAGGGACATTGGGAGATAATGAATTAATTTATTTCCTAGTTCCCCTATTAAATTACTTGCCATGTTCGCATTAATATTATACCTTTGTACCTTTTAATTGCTTTTTTTTTTTTTTTTTGGGTAAATGCCATGGCATTAGCCATGCACGCCTTGTCCATGCTTTTTCAAAGTCTATTATTTGTTAAAGACAAGGAAATTGGAACCATAATCTCCCTAGACCAATAATAAAAACTAGCATGCCTTGAACGATGCTTCAATGAAAAGTTAGATGAAAGATATTTTAAAAAAAAAATATTTGAAACAACTGAAAATCATTTTAGGAATATTTTAACTTTTATTTAATATTAGTTATCCAATCTTTTATATAATTTACTTTTAATTTCATGTCTTATAATATGGTAAAAAGATATTATTTACCTTTGATACAAGGTGATCATAGTTAATCTTGATTATTGGATGTGAAAAAATTGGGTAGATGTACTTATTTCGTTGATCAAGGTCAAAATTCAAAAAAAATGTAGGAAAATTACAGATATTTCCCAAAACAAACTTTCTAGACAACCTCTCCCCAACAACTTTTTTTTTTTACAACTTTTACCCCAAAACTATGTTTATAGCAATACCCCTCAAGTTAAAAAAAAAAGTCAAATAAAGACCAAAATGTTACTTAGTTAAAACGCCTCTCTCTTGCCATTCGGTCCGACATATTTGCCATTTAGTTCGGCATATTTTCTTGCAAGGCCTATGATCCGGTAATTCCTAAAACGATTCGACAATATAGTTTGTTGGTCCAACATTGTGATGCCTCCGTCCGGCTTATTTTTCATGCCCGGTAGTGTATGTGTTATGGGTTCCAATCCAACAGCAATATATGTCGAACCGTCTTTGGTGATTGAGCGTCTACAAGACTGTGACACCTTCATGTATGGGGAAGGGTATTTTCATCCTTCAAACTATAACTTTTGACTTGGGGGATCTTTGCTATAAAACTTAGTTTTTGGGTAAAAGTTGTGATAAAAAAAATTTAGCTGGTGGAAGAATGTAAAGAAAGTTGAGTCAAGGGGGGTTTTGTAATTTTCTTAAGAAGTTGCGTCCTAGGCAATCTTTGATAGCATGCACACTTGCTAAGGGTGGTTGCAGTGGATACGTTTCCCGAACTTGACTGAAGGAACCAATTGCAATTGCCAACCATGCATTCAGTGATTAACTATGCCGCTAATAGCAGATCGAGAGTCTTTGTTTCAGTGGAGTGAACCGAGTGCTTCCTTTTACATACTTTTTTTTAGAGTTGACTAAGGTAGAGACATAGTGTCTAAAGATAGGTTTAGGGTAGGGTGATGGCTAACCTAACTGTTTGGCTTGTGCGTGTGAGGATGATGGATGTCTACTATTGGGCGATCATGAGTCTTTCTCTGTGTGTAGTAATTCAAGTTAAATTAATATGGGGTAATTGGTATTTGCTAGTGATATACGAAGATTAGATTTATTGACCTACAATCGATCATTCGTCTTTCGGATATTATTATAACTATAAATATATATATGTATTTAAAATAAGTTAATAAATTTGGGTCGGGTCAGGGTCTTGTCTACATGGACCGGACCCGACATGTCATGTCTAAATCTTACACCCATAAGTGTGTAGAAATTATAGAAACCTGTACTTATTTTATACAATATTTTCCTTCCTTTTATGTGTATCCATATTAAGAAGGTGATTCATTATATATATACCTTTCTTTATTAATACACAGCTTTATAACCCTATAAATTGGGGCTCTTGTCCACATCTTTGATAAGCTCTGAAATACATTTTCCATAGGGGCTTAAGGCCAAAATATACAAAAATACAGTTTCTCACATGAAATCGTTTTCAGCAGTGCCCTTTTGTCCTCACATTTCAACGTTTATCTGTAAATTCGTTTCCAAATGTCTTTTTCTCCCTTACCGCATAATTTTATTGTTGTGAATCCTATAGTTTCTTTCATGAGAACTTAGGCCATTGTTATTTTCTTGTCTTTTGTTCATATTTCATTTGGCTCCCCTTGTTTTTTTTTTCACCTAGCCTTCTTTTATCTTGTTCTGGCTACTCTATCTTTGTTTCTATGTGTTTTTTTGCTTACACCGATTGAAATCCATTTGAGCCCATTAAAGGAACACCGTTTAGCCCTTTTAAATGTTTCCGTCTTTCTGTTTTACGTCCAATTGTTTGCACCAGTTAACCATTGGATTTGCACCATTTTGGTGTAAGGCCTAGTAACCATTGCTACACATCCAAACTTTATCTTAAAACACAGTTTGTTGTTCGTCTTCCACTGAGGAAAAATCATCAAAGTCTTGTTCACCGTCTTACCCTTGCTTGCTATTTGATCTCTTTCACAGTACATTGAAAGTTTCCCAATCTGCTGTCTCGGTGTTGGAAGATCTTATTACAAAAAAAAAAAAATTATACCATCAGAGTTTTGATCTCAGATCCAAGTTCTTGATCACATATGAGGGCGCTCATATAATTTGTCTATGGATTTTGCAAAAGGAGACGTCTTAACAATAAAACTTGATGGAAAAAATAAGATCTTTGTGATCTGTAAGTCATCTGTCATTGCCCATTGCTTTAGGGTAAACCATTGCTGCCATACTCTTCTCTGATGTCGGACCCTTGGTAAGCCGGATTTGAAACCCACCTCTAAATCCACCTCTGCCAATGGCCTCTAAAAGCAACCGATATGCACCATCTGCAAAAGCGCCATCGAGTCGTGTTTCGATTATATAATATATCTATCTGCCGAGTAGTGTTTTGATTCTCTAATCTGTTTTGGATATTATTGTTCTCAACTCTTAATCTAAGGTCCAAATGTGCTTGTTGATCCGCCGCTAATTTTTGTTGGCTCTTCCAAGGGCCTCCGATTTGATGATCGAATTTCTCGATCCTAGTTGATGATGGAGTTTATTGTTACTCGATCATGTTTAATGATTGAGTTTTATGTTCCTCAGTTCTATTGGATGATGGAGTTTTATGTTATTCCATCTTGTGTGAATATCATGTTTTCTTCGTTAGTCGATCCTGTCTGTTCTGAAGGCTTGTTGATTTGCTGCTGTGCAAGACTTCTCTGTTCGAGGTGTCAGTTTTTTAGAATTGCTAATTTGCAATTACTCAAGCTTCTTTTGTTCCTGTTTTGTTTCTAAAGCCTGCATTCAGTTGTCCAAACTTATGTTGCTCCCTCTTAATGCATTTTGAGTTTGAGGGGGAGTGTGGAAATTATAAAAACCTCCACTTATTTTTGGGTTCAATATTTTTCTTTCTGTTATGTGTATCCATATTAAAAAGATGATTCATTTTATATGTTACTTTCTTTAGTAGTACACAGCTTTGTAACCCTATAAATTGAGGCTCATGTTCACATCTTCGATAAGCTCTTAAATACATCTACCATAAGAGCTTTAGGGCCCAAATGTACATAAATACAGTTTCTCACAATATGGACCAATGTCAAGTCGATCCACCGGGTCCTCGGGTAGACCCAACCCAATTTTCACCCCTAGGATCTCAATGATTTTAAGTTGATCTTAATTTATGTGTTTTTATATGGTGGTGATGTCATATTGTGAAAGGTAAACTATTGTTTCCTTATCCACGAGTATGTGGCATACTGTTTAGCAACCCAAGAGGTTGTATGTATTAAGAAATTATTGATGTAAATGAGATTTGACCTAATAAAATATGATTTTATGAGAACCACATGTGATAGTCAAGCCGACATAAATATGGCTAAGGAACCAAAGTTTCATAAGACACATTAAGGTTAACTATTATTTCATATAAAATGAAATATAGGATGGTGAGATTGAGGTTACTTGTATATTGACCAAGGCTATGATAGCTAGCCCACTTACTAAGGGCATTATTTCAATATATTTTCTAAGCATGTATTAGCGTGGACATGAGCATGTATGTATTATGAGACAGATTGTAAGGCCTTCAAAAGGTCAAGTGAGATATGTTAGGATTTGTAGCCATGTAAAGGCCTTATTCATTGTAAGACAACATGCATAATAATATTTTGATTTGAGTGGGAACTTGATATGGGGAAACAAGATATGGCATGTATTGTTGGATTAGTTTATGGATGGTCTTTCATGCTTGTGAACTTTAATATTTAACAACACTCATGTAACTACCCAAGGATTGCAAGCTAGACCCAACTATATATATATATATATATATATATATATATATATATATATAGTAA
>NW_006495933.1:1285807-1319182 GCF_000471905.2 Amborella trichopoda | reverse complement strand
GGGCCCACTAGCTTCACAGCTATATATGAGCCCAATGGCCCAAATTAAATATGAGCCTATTTGACAGTTACAATTTTATTTCGTATTTTAATTTTAATGTTTTTACAAATCTAAATCACATGAAATGTTAGACGTATATTATTATCATCAAAGCACCTCATAAAAATATTAAAAACGTAATCAACAATAAATAAGTTGACCAAAATACCTATAAAATTGTTTAGAGGTTTTTTGGCCAATTTTTTAATTGTAAATTATTATTTTTTGATATTTTAATAGATTCTTTTATTTTTGAAGAACAAACGCTCCAAATTTCAAATGATTTAGATTTGTAGAAAAAAATTAAAATTAAAATACAAAACAGGGTCGTGGCCGTTAAATTGTCTTATGGGCTATTGGGCTCATATGCAACTATGAGCTAGTGGGCCAACGCCAACATTTTTCTTTAAAATTATATTAAGTTGTTATTGTTATATAGAATATATATCATGTTATTCAGACAATTCTAAGGCGTACATGGAATGACTCGTTGAATTGTCGAGACAATTTAATGGGTGGCACCAACACGGTGAAGAGGAAGAACAGTAACATGTTTCATTTTGGTATATGGTTGTAATTTAATTGTTGTATGTTCCATTTTAGACCACTGATTTACATTTATATTGATTATTATAAGCTCTTTTTCAGTGATATGAGTGAATGGTTAATACATATTCAAATTGGAAAATGGTGTTTTAGTATTCACGTATTTTTACAAAGGGAAATGACCTTATGAGACACTCACACATCCATGTGTGTAGGACCCCAATGGATCAACATTAAATTTAGCACAAATCTCTAGATAAGTCAAGTCCCACACCCATGTGATAACTTTTCTAGATATCTGTGTCAAATTTAATGACGATCCATGGGGTCTTACATGAACGTGGGAGGGTCTCATATGATCATTACTCAAATCTTTTAAAAAACTAAAAAGACACTAATTTTAGAGATTTTCTAAAATTTTTTGGGCCAAAACTTTTCGATCCACATGATTCACGTTTTGGAGAGGCCGATCCGGCTCGTCGATGAATTTTTTCAAACCTTGACTAGGTCCATACTTTTGTACCCAGACCCGATCTGCGACCCACAATTGTAAAAGTTCGACCCCAGTCCAATGCGAGTCAGGTTGACCAGTCAAGGCGTCATCAACAGCACCGATTAGCGAAAAAAAAAAAAAAAAAAAAAAAAGAAAGAAAAGAAAAGAAGGCACGCACCCCAGGGGAAACCGCGCCGAGAGAAAAAGAGCCACACACCCACTCAATTCAAATTCGGACAGCTCAATATGCCCATTAATGTACGGGAATGGAAAGAAAGGCCGCTGAGCGCATCGTCAGGGAATGGATTCCTCTGACGGCCACAGAACAAAGAGCGTGGACTCTCTCCAGGAAGGAAGTAGTGAGCAGGGAATAATATAGGAACCCTCCTTTTGCTCCTTTCTAACAACGCTTTCGGTCGTCCAAAGGTCCATGGCCTTTGAATTATCCCATCCACTTTATTCCAATTCCTTTCTTCCAATAACCATCCATCACCCTCCTCCTCCTCCTCTGCTTGATATTACTAGAAATATAGGTTGGGGTTATTTCTGCCTCTGTTTCTTGTTTGGTCTTGGATATTTGTTGAGAGGGAAAGAGTGTGCTTTTTTTCGTGTGCTTGTGTTGAGAGAGAGAGAGAATGGGCGAAGAAGATGAAAGATTTGAGGAGGTGGGCACTCCTCTTTCAATAATAGCAGAGGCGTTTGAGGAGCTGGCCAGGTCCCTGGCTTTGAGGCCTGGGGAAGACCTGCGATTGGCCCCTTTCTCGAATGCATGCTCCCTGGTGTCTGTCCTCTTTGGCCGCCTTGGCATTGCATTCAAGTTCGCCGAGATTGACTATGTCGCTAAGGTCCTCTCTCTCTCCGGATTCTGTTCATCTATTCCTTTTTCTCTAGGGTTTTTGTTTCACTGTGCATTTCGGTCCTTGTGAAAACACAGATCAGATATCAGTTATGTTCATTTGTTCTTCATTTTGAGAAGTGTTTGTGCAACGATGGCGGATAATGTTCATGTGTTATTCTCTTGAATGTAATTAATGATTTTAATTTTTAACCGCATTAACGAAATTGTTCATTTAAGATAGATTCTGATCATTCCATGAACGCCTTTTGTCATGAATGTGAGGTTTATTGCTTAGTCATATGCGTATGTGATAGTTATTTATCTACTTCTATGCATTTGCATTCTAGTGTTGGCATAGAATTTTGATCATCGCTTCAGGTGTTCTTACATGAGAACCTGATGGACAACTTAAGATGTTGAAGTTATTTATTGACTTGCATTGTCATTATAGTGTTTGGATAGAGTTTTGATCATCGATTCAGGCATTCCCACATGAATGCCGAAGTTTAGTGAGGGCATGTAAAGTTCATAATGATTTAACGAGGTAGAAAGTTTTGTATTTTTGGTTTATCATCAACATTTGATAAATACTTTATGTTTAATAACTGACGACAAGGTACTTCAGAGGAATGCACTTTGCATCCGAAGAATAGGAAACTCACCTCAGGTCAAATAGTAAAAAATGTGTCATCACCAAAATTCTCTAGGGTCATCATCTTTCCAAAATTTACCCCTTAAGCTACCAATTTTTCCATGGATATTGCTATATTGGGCATCCACAAATGATTTTTTAAAGAATATTGATGTGGAAATGAGCTGCAACTTCCTTATACCTTGTAGATCACGAGTTCTCGATGTTGACACACATCCAACAAGGCTCATGTTGAAGTTAAGGTGTGGAACTAATTGTGGATAATTAGGCCCCACAAGGTTGATGAATAACATCCATGAAATGGGTGATTTTGTCAATCACTAGCAAGCGCAATGGCTTTTTTCCTTCTAGAATTGAGATATTCAAGATATGACTTGATGATATCTATGTATGCAAGATTCAATACTTGTTCATATGTGTGTGTGCACGAGTGTTCATGTGTATGTACAATTCTAGGAAGGCCTTATCCATCATATCTAGTTGTCTACCTCTCTAGACCACTTAAGAGATGTCCCTTAGACGTTAAGAGTGGGACAGAGGTCTGGGTATTGATACATATGCATTTGAATACGCTTTTTGCATTAGTACTGTTTATTTAACAGTTATTCAGAAATTCCCTGTTATGAAAAAGGTTTCCTTTTTTGTTTCGAAAATTTTCCTCATCTACTGGAGTATCATAAATCCATGATCTGGGATGTCTATATATCTATTCACCACAGTCACTTGGCATTTTATAGTTTATTGTATGGCTTAATTTAGTAGCTCTTGCTCGTGATGGCACATTTGAGCCTAAATTTCTCATTTTTTGTTAGCTAGCTACTACTGCCTTTTGATTTTTTGTGGTCCTTTATCGTCCTTGCTGCCACAAAAAGAAAATATTTACCAGTGTTCTAAAACACAGCTCACAAGGTGTTCGACACCTGCCTGAACTGACTACTCAGGCTTTTCTATTCAGGCTTCCTTGAGCCGTGTCTGAGTCAATTAAGGGATGCCAAAAAAAAGAAAAAGAAAAATTCCAGAAAATGTTGAAAAATCTGTAAAAATAAAAAAAGCTCAGCAGAAATGAAAAAGATCACAAACAAAAAAAAGTGTGTAAGAGATGGAAAATGATGACAAATTGATCTTATCTGCAAAACAATTGATGACGCACTAAATGATATTGTAGTTAATTTTGTAGTACTATTCTAGTGGAAATTCAAATAAGGCCCATCAATTTATCGCTATGCGGTCTACAATTTCTCACCAACACAAAATCATAGTCTCAAAGAGAGCACTCCAATGCAAAATACATCACTCTACGCTTTAGTACCAAAAGGAGCATCGTGGATATACATAGGGGTCTAGGTGTTAGGGAGGGGGTCCCTCCCAGATACCTGCGTGATCAAGGAGTGTTCTTTATCCTAGCAGTCCCTAACTCAAAGTTGTTAGTGCTAGCCCCAGCAGTTTCTAACCCAAAGTTGCCAAGGCTAGTTAGCCTCATGCTCATTGCCACCTTGACTCTGTCACTCACCACTTGGATCGTCTCCCACTATCTTCGCTTTGTTGCCTACTACCATGACCTCCTCTTCAATAGAGGTCCCACCATCTTGGCCATCCTCAGCTTCCTCTGGTTGTGCTTTTTTTTGAGTAGCCTGTTAGCCCCCTCCACCTCTACGTCATCTAGCTCATCAAGAACTTGTTCTTCAAGGGCCCATTTGTTGGTTCTTCTTGCTCCAGCAGACATCTTCTGCTGGATCTTGTTTAATATGTAGTCGAGGTTGATAGGATCATAATCCTTCACCTCTCTCCTCACCTGCCTCTTCCTCAAATCTAGATTATAGTGCACATGGACTAGCTTGTGCAGCCTCTCAATTTTCACCATGTTCCTCCTTGGGGCATGGATACTCCATTTATTTCACATGCCATGGTGGAACAAGTTGGCTGAGGACCTCTGTTTGCAATCTTTAATTGGAGTATGTTGCTTCCATGTAATTCCTATTATTTCGCCATAAATACCTAAGGTAGAGTAGTCATTTACGAGTACAGTCATGCATTCAAATTATGTTAGGATATCATACTTATGAAAATTTGAATGCTAATCTGGATGAAAATTTGAATGCTAATCTGGATCTAGTGTCTTGACTTCTTCTAGCCATATTGATCCCAAAATTGCTGTGTGCATTCATGTAGAAAGCGAGTTAAAACAACAGTACACTCATTTTACAAACCTATTACATGATAAACAGCAACTTTTTTGCACATTATAAGTTGTAGGCAAAAGCCTACCTCTTTCAAGGTTTTAATTTGGACAGTGTTCCAAAAAACGCTGGGCAGTGCCTAGGCAGTTATGGGGGGTCCTGGCCACCCACGCCTAGGAGGGTGCCCAGATTTCTTCGTGGCCTAGGTTGAAGAAAAGAGGTAGGGGAATATGAGTAATGCATCATAAAATGTTAAAAAACTTTAAAGTTCAATAATCCAAAGTTCCAAACCGTTGCAAATTTGTAATAGACTACCAGCATAACCAGATATAAAATATAATTGTAAATTAGTAATACATGCACAATCCATAATCCATACTCCATGCTTCATAATTCGTAGTTCCACGCAATGATATAGCCATATAGACATACACATAAGAGTAGAAACTAGAAAACATGAAAAATAAAATATACACTTGAAGATTCAAGAGTCAATAGTCTTCAGTCATCGTCAGAAAAAGTGGGGTAAGCTTTATCATATGTATTGGAGTCGCCATCATCATCAATGTCATCTCCCTCTTCAACATAACACTCGTCCTCCGTTTATTTTGAATCTGCCTCTTCCTCTTATTCTTCTACTCCCCTCGTGCTTTATGCAGATGGTTTAGAGGCCTTAGGAGTGTTGGCTGCTCTACTTCATGCTTCTTCACCCTTTTCTTGCTTTTTGTGTTTTACTGAACTCAAATATTGTTTAATCTCCTCCCTAGTAGCTTCAGGAACATTTTTTACAAAGGGCAACATTCCCTAATACTGGCTAGGTATTTCTTGAATCGGTAAATACCGCCATTAGTATCCTTTCGACAATAGTTACACCTTATATAATTTTTGTCGTTCATATTCGGGTTATAACCATTCTTCCAACCTGGATCACCACTTCTAGAAGAACCTTGAGATGACATTTCCAATTAACAAGGCTCCTTTTCTTCCTTTTTCGGTTTTACCAAATTCAAATATTGTTTGATCTCATTCTTAATAGCTTTAGGAACCATTTTACAAGATGCAACATTTCCTTTAATACTGGCAAAATGTTTCTTAAATCTGGTAATATGCCCATTGATATTTTTTTCACAAAAAAAATACACCTTTTACAATTTTTGTCATTTGGATTGGGGTTATAGCCATACTTCCTACCCAGATCATCACTTTTAGAAGAGCCAAAGGAAGACTTATCCAAACGACAAGACTCCTTTTGTTCCTTTTTGCATTTTACTAAACTAAAAAATTGCTTAATCTCCTCCTTGATAGCTTTAAGAACATTTTTACAAGGGGCAACATCCCCCTAGTACCAACAAGGTATTTTTTTGAACCGGTTTATGCCCCCATTAGTATCTTTTAGCAATAATTATATCTTATACAATTTTTTGTCGTTTGGATTTGGTTATAACATACTTCCAACCCGGATCATCACTTCTAGAAGAACCCGAAGAAGACACTGAAATAAAAATAAAATCTCAAATATGAAGATTCTTAATTAACCTTTTTGCTCGATCTTCAATCTTTAATGTTTGAGATGTTTTCCAAAATTAGATGCTTGCTAAAAACCTTCTAATTAGCTTATAAAAATCTACAATCCAAACAAAAAAGATAATGTTTAGATAGATTTTTAAAATTTTTGATGTACCTCGATCGATCTCACTGAAATGTAAAAATGTGATTTCGTCAAAAAAAGTTTCACCCCAAAGTGTAACCAAAGGGGTTTCAGCCATACAAGAACCTAAACAACCCCCAGTTCCCCCCTTGTTTATGGGGAAAAAGGATGAAAATTGAAAGGTGGACTATGTGACCAGGCAAGTCAATACTGTTTAAAATTTTTTACACTTTTATACGTATTGCCACTTGGATCACTTACAAGTATCCAAAATACAATTTTAACTCAATGAAATAGCTAAGACCTCTCACTTGCATGCCATTAAAAGAAAATTACATTCATCATGTAGAACTGAAAATTACAGAAGGGCGCATTAGAAGCAACAGAAATACAAAATATGAAATACTGTATACCTTGCCTTAGGACTTCGTACACCCCAAACCGGGTCTCCTCCACCGATGGCGCATGGGATTTTGGTTCAAGAACACACCTCACAATTAGGGAAGCTTAGGCAAAACCCTTCAAGAGCATCACATGGGATTTCCTTGACCACGGCTCAACACATGAGCATGAGGCAAGGACCTAGTGCTAGGGCTTGTGTGGCTTGGGCATGCCACCCCTTAAGGCTAACTTTCCTAAACCCCTAATTTGGATGAGAGAAGAAGAGAGAGAATGCTTGAGTGGGGCGTGCCCCCTTTGGTTGCTTAGAGAGAGAGATAGAGAGATAAGAAATAGAACCCACATAGCTAGTATTTATAGACAAGAGGCTAGGGTTTCTACGGTTAGGGTTTTTCCATCATTATGAGGTTTAATCTTGACCTCTGATCTTGGAGACCTATGGGGTGAAGTGATCTCAACCATTCATTTCTTAAATCAGCCATCATGCTTAAATGAATGATGTCGAACCTTATCCCTCCGTTTTCATAACTCCATTCCCATCAAATATTTTGTGTAGTGAACGTATTTAATTTATATTATTTAATATCTAACACTTTCCTATCTTGATTCAATTCAAATCTCTGCACCTTAAGTTTCCAAAAACTTTAAATCATCACATGCCCTAGAAGGCACATAACACAATGTGGAAAGTTGCATGGGGTGGGCCGTACCACCCATGTGGTGTCCTTGTGGGCCCCATGCCCCACACATTGGTGGGCCCATTGAACCCCATTGGGTCTTCAATATACTAATACCGGGTGCTTGTGGGCCCCCCTCTGCAGGAAGTGCTTGTTGGACCCCCACCCATGTTTCCCGAGAGGGGGCCGACATGTGTTTCCCCTGCGGTCGACAGTGGCCGCAGAAAACGAACTCGGGTCAAAACCTCCAAGTATTTTTTTTTCCCTTTGATTAAAATTTGATTTTTTCTTATATGAGAATCATTTTTCGATAAATAAAATACCTAGAGAGGTCTAAAAATTTATTTTAATTATCTATAAAATAATTAAACTTTATTTAAACATAATAACGAAGATTTGATGGGAATTGGATTCATAGAGTTAGGATTTTGACAAATATACTAAGGATGCCATCCTTTCTAGAGACCACATCTCACTGCATCTTCTCAAATTGACCCAACAGATCCCATGACCTACAACCCATCATAGGGGTTCATGATTGGACTATCAAAGATCAGCTAATAAGTGGAGAAGATACGATCGTAGGCTATGGATTACAGGTCCCTCCTTGAGGACAAGTCCAGGGCCCATTTCAGTAGTATGCTCCATGCGTCCTTCCAACACAATCCAGTGTTGTAGGGAGTCATCTTTTCCACACATGTGCACGTTACATACCCTTATCCAAAGGGTCGCTTCCCCGAATGGCTATCTAGTGTACATGTCGTGTGATGGTAATGATGAAGATTTAGGCCCTTATCCTCTCAGGCTATCCATCACAGACATGGGTCAAATCCATATCCACTGGCCAACTGTCCTGGGCATATCGCCGACTTCATCTAGGGATAACCCCCCATTAAAACCCTTATTGGTTGTGCTTACACGATGCCCATGACTTTGGACTTCACATTGAGTCATAGCCAGTCAAAACTCATGTGCGTCTGAGGCATTATCAAAGCCTACAGTCCAAGATGGACCATACTCCCACTGGAGTCAATAATTCATTTTATATTTTTATTACATGCTCTCATAAGGACTTTAAATGACCACAAAACCCCAACAAAAATGCCTCTCCATGAGGTGCATTTTTGCCCTTGGGAGGGCACTGTCCCTAGGTGCCTGCCCAGGGCTAGGCGCTCAGTGGGTGCCCCGCCTAGGCGCTAGGCAGGCCACTTTTAATTCACTGAATTTGGGAATCCACATCGGGCTCTAATATTTTGATACAATATTTCATCCAATGTTGTCAAATTCACTTCGAGGTCGTCTTCGGTTTGGTGAGAAAAATGTAGCAATTCGGTTCTTCTGTCCATTTGAGGGAAGACTTCAGAATTTTTTTTTAATTTACTATAAATAAATTTAATATTTATATAAAAAATATATAAAAGTAATGAAAAAAATTTAAAATAAAAATTTCAAAAAAATAAGAACTACTTTTTTATAGTATTTCTTTGCTTGGGCCGAAGAGGCCGACGCTTCAGCCAAATCTGCCCGAAGCTGACCTGAATATGATCGAAGCGGCCCGAATCTGACCGAAGTGGCAACGCCAATATATAAAAATAATAGAAAAATTAAAAATAAAATTTTTTAAATAAATTTTTTTTATATAGATATTCTTTTTGCTTGGGCCGAAGAGGCTGAAGCTTCGACTGAATCTGTCTGAAGAAAACCTGAATTTGATCGAAGCAGCCCGAATTTGACCGAAGCGGCCGCACTGTGCTTCTCTTCACTTCGGTCTAGGCCTGAAATTTGAAGGCTGTAGCCTCTTCGGCCGAAGCGAAGCAAATTTGACAATACTGAATTTCACCCCTTCCATGATCTTAGGGTCATCACTTGACTCAATTGATAGTCATACGCTGGGTTAACGAACAAACCTCTATAAATTGAAAATATCAACACCCGGGTCAAATACGAAACATAAATCACAAATTCAGATAATAACATACACTCAAAATTGAAAGTTACAAGCTGCATGGATTGGGGTAGTGTAGTGTGCCAGTCCACTATTTATCAATGATCTCCCTCTATGTATTGAAGAATTTGCACTTGGCTTGGCTTGTTTGGCCCTCTCTGCATGGTCTAATGTCTCATGCAGGTATTCCATGGGAGGTTTAATATGTGAATCAGTATCCTCAAGGCTTGTAGAAGTGCAATGGTGGCACTAACAACCTGTTTGCACATATTCTATAATACTCGGTTATTACTAATTTCCTCAACCTCTCTTTCAGCAGTACACCTTGCAACAGGTGTAGAATTCCTCTTATGCCACCATCTTCTATCGTGATTGGTATTGTAGGATTGATTTAGTCTCAAGTATGTGGTGGCAAATGTAGTGATGACAGACCTAATGAGCTCTCTATCATAATTATGCATCATCAGCTAAGATAAAGGAGTGATTGTCTATGAATTTTCTGATCCTTTTTTGTTGCTCAGCACTGCCCTTCACCTCTATTTTCTGATGGCTTCTAAAATTAAACCAATACAGTGTGCAGCTTAGGGGATTCAAACTAAATTCTTCCTCTTATTCATTAGTAATTTTCTTGCCCTCACATGGCTTTTTGTATTATCAGTAATAACCTTTACAACATTTTCCTCCCCAATCTCTTCTACTACCTTATCAAGCCATCTAAATAAAAGCTTTCCAGTCCTCTTTTTATGGGAGAGATCCACATTGGAGTGGAAAATTGTCCCTCTTGGGTAATACACCTTGAATTTCATGGTATCCCTCTCTCTTCCATCTTCCTATCATCATACATGATCCTAAACCATAGTTACCTGAATCTCTCACCCAAGGTCGTGATTCTGAGTTGGAATTCTAATTCCCCAATTCCAACAAGGAATCTTCACAGAGTCCGTTTCTGTGAAGTCAAGAATCCAATTCTTTATTTTAGGGATCTCAATTCAATATTGTTTCTAATATTTATTTATTATCAATTCTGCAATTGTTGAATTTTGAATCTAAAAAAATCTTTAGAGAGAGGAACTTTTTGAGAGAAAATTGTGCCTCACACTACTGTAGTGGTTCTTTTATTCCCATATATGCCATGGTAATACAATGGTAAAGGAGTACAACTCATATACAATTTATGTTGTCAACACTTTTCCATGTATGCACCCATGTAATATACAATTTCTTATCTAGTCAACACTTTCCTATGTATGATACTTAGATAATATACACTTTCCTATCTTATTATATTCTCTTAGAGTTTCTTTACATGTGTTGTACATAATTGCCTTAAAACGAAGATAACAATATTTCCACCCTGTGGCATTTCCAAAACTAGGAGTGCTGGATTTTGTTTCAATTACTCCCCCTCAAACTCACCGAGGAGGCATTTGAAAAACCCCAAGTTTGAAGCAAAGATCTTGAAAAACATCTTTTGGCCTAGTCTTGGTGAAGATATCAATTACTTAATTGCAAGAGGACACAAACCGAGTGACAAGCGATCCAAGAGCAACCATCTCACACACAAAATGATAGTCTAGCTCAATGTGCTTTGTTCCGGGCATGAGAAAAGAATTAATTGTCATGTAGAGAGTATAGAATTATTTTAGAAAGTTTTTTGTTTTTTTTTTGAGAAAGTTAAACCTTATTATTACAAAAAGATGTTGGTGGCTGAGAAAAAGGCACCCCCTATGTTTCGAAGAATAAAAGAAAAACATGTCAATTATGTAGCAATGGATGCCATAGATTTGTATCCAACTTCAACACTTGAATGAGTCAGTCAACTCTTTCTTAGGACTCCCAGATTGAACTAAGATAGGTGCAGACACCAGTGGTTGAACGACGAGTGTTTGGACAACTGGATTAGTCTGCATCAAAGAAGTTGTATAACTCAAGGTAACTAGCAGATAATTCTTGTACTAAAGGACTATGTATCATTGAGATAATGAAGAATCCACTTACTTGCCTGAAAATGTGCAATTATAGGGGCATGCATAAATTGACACATTGTATTAACGCTATGGGAAAGGTCAGACTGTGTTATGGTATTATATTGAAGTGTACCAACAATGCTCTATTAAAGAGATGGATAAGGAAATGGATCAGAAATGGATCAGGTGGTATTTGAGGATATAGGGATGGGTTGCCATTTTGTTTTTAGAAATATAAAGAGTGCGTAACTGAAAGGTGCGAGGGTGTGATTGCTGGTTGAAGAGAGTGTGAGGGTTGGTTGGTTAAAGAGGGCATGAGGATTCAAAGGTTGAAGATGGTGTTACTAAGATGTGGGTTAAAAGAAAAAAAAGGAGCACAAATTTAGTGCGTAGAGAGAGTGTTAAAAAAAAAGGACGAGTTTTGTGCAAGAGAGATTAAAGAAGAAGGTGCTAATAAGGTAGGGGTTAAAAGGGAAAAATGGGGAGAGAGAGAGAGAGAGGGACTTACTTTGGATAAAGGAACAAATTTAACATAGGAAGCTATGACTAGGATCGATGATCTCTCTGATACCTATAGAGAGAGGAACTTTTTGAGAGAAAATTCACACAACTTTAGTGTAATAGCCGACCTCAATGAGTTGGGAAAAGGTTTTGAGAATGATGATGAAGGAATACAACTCATATACAATTTACTTTGTCAGCACTTTCCTATGTATGACACCTATGTAATATACACTTCCCTATCTTGTCAATACTTTCTTATGTATGACACTTATATAATATACACTTTCTTATCTTATTATATTCTCTCGAAAGAATAATATTTCCACACTGTTCCAAAACTAGGATCGATTTTGTTTCTATTAGATTCTACATTTATTGAAATTGGATTCCAAATATAATGATATTTTCGCCATCAAATAGAAACATAAACATATGGCCATAAACTACAAAATAAACAATTCAGAACCTATAAGAAGCATCAATTTAGAAACTCAATTCCAAAGATATTGGAATATCAATTCCATATATGAGGGAATCTTGATTCCAAATATGATAGAAACTTGATTCCAAAGAGGACGGAATCTCAGTTCCATATTTGTAAGGATCTCGATTCTATTTGGGTCTAATCTTGATTTGTATAAAGTAGGAATTTCGTTTCCCACAATTCCCCGTATACGGATGTCATTCCAAAAATAGGAATATTCTAGCCAGCCATAATTCCACGATTCCGATTCCTAAATTGCAACAACTATGTCCTAAACCCAGTCTTAGATGACATCTGCTTGAAATCTTCAAGGAATAAGTCCATCTTGGTCATCTCGTAATCTAACAAGGAGCATGCAAGCTCATTGGCATTGTGGCCCTTGAATCCAGCCCTGCTACAGCTGTAATGGATATCATCATTTGATACTATTCACTATTTGTTGCATTGAAAGTGGCAACAATGTCATAGAATAGCCTAGTAATCAATCTTTTTATCTCATCCATAACGCCAGATCCCCATAAGAGGCCTTAAGGGTCTTTTGGTGATAATCATACTTTAAGGGGTCAATTTGAGATGCCTCAGTAGGTGATTGGGGTTGGGGTTGGGGGTTGGTGTGCGAAGACTGAGAATCAACATCATCACATTTTAAAAAAACCTAGCACTATAACCAGACTCATTACGAGTTCTATAAATCTCTATGTAAATGAAAATTAAAATGCGACAGATATATGCAACAATAACATAACTATCACCAGATTGAGTGACACTTCTAAAAAATAAATCAAATATCCCAAAATTTTGAGGCCAATGGCCAAGTCTTCGTGTGTAGTAGGAGTCGATGCCTCCAATTCTCGTCAAAGCTTCCTCAAATAACTCAAATCGAGATCCCTGAAGCAATTTTGAGTTTCGAGTTTGGATCTAGTAGATTTGTGTTCTTGATAAATAAGCGCAATGGGATATTAAATTCTGTCAAATATCTCCAATCTTAAATTTTTTATGCTATTTTATATAAAATAAGCCTATAGTTGGATTAAGAACACAAAATAGGCTTAAGGATCAAATTTTCTCCAAAGGTTGACCATCCATTGTGAAGAAATTACGACTTTTCAAAATTGACAAAAAAGTTGGCCAATGTTTTTGATCTAAAATAATTTATTGGATCTTATTTTTCCTTCTCAAATCCATTGTTTCTAGTGGATGGATATAGCTAAAATCTATGGTTTCAAATTCTACTAAAATTGGTATGCTTTAGGGCTTCAAATTGGAAAATCAATGAGAAAAGGGGGATGGATTTCTGCGCCCCCCTTCCTTTGTTTATACCGATACATGTGCAATCGCTCGAGTACTGTATGGAACTGTACAGGGCACCTAAGCACCCTGCTTGGGGTTCCACGAGCCTCCCCTTCCTTTTTTTATACCGATACATGTAGAATTCTCGACCGAGTATTGTATAGTACTGTACTGGGCACCTAGGTACCCTACTCGGGTTCCACGAGCTGTGGAGTCCGAGTCGAATCGGGTGAGTCTTGACACATTGATATTTGCAGTTGTTTTTGTTTCAAAATGAATATTACACTATGGTAGGGATTTTGGCTGAAATTACATGTCTCTCTTATCTATTGAGGGTTAGGTGTGTTCCATTTCCTCACCCTCCACTAGAAGTGTTACCAGCATCATTGACAATGCATTCTTCTTTGCACATATTAAGTTAGTGCATATCGGTGATTTCATCGTGGGAGAGTACCAAGGACATAATGTGTCCTTTAACTTGTGAGGTAGCAGTGAGATAATTCTAAGCCACGTTTGATACTTGTATGTTATTAGTTTTATTCAAATTGTTATGATGTTCAATTTTGCTAGTAAGGTGTAACTTTTCAAGGCCGTTAGTTTGGCCATTTTTGTGATTCCTCCAATCTTTTTATTCCACCCACAGTGCCGGCAATACTAGTGATGCAGGCAGGAAAGATTTGAAGAACAGTAAAAGAACACGATTTTTCAGCCCAAAACATGCAAAATTTGGAGAAATCCTAAAGTTTACTCCTCACCCAAGCTACGTTTCCAAAAATCTTAAGCTTTTCTTTCTTTTTCAATTCTGAAAATCATGTGGAATGACCCCTCTAGGCCCCACACACCTCTTAAATAATAATATTCAATGTTTAAGGCCATTAAATGCCCATACAATAATTAAAATGACCCTAAAAAATACCGAACTGAAACATAAAATCCATAACGACAATTTTATCCCTTTGCTGTACATCCTTTGAAATTAAACTAATATTAAAAATAAGAATAATTTTGCCCTCTCCAACTAGCCATTATGGATTTAGTACTGGCCACCCATAGCTATAGTGGATTACTAAAAACATGGCAGCCAAACAAGCCTCTTATTTTCAATATTCCATTATAACTAGTCAATATATTCTTAATAAACAATATCACGCTTCCCAACATTCTCCTTTTATTTAAGATGAATGAACATTATGGTGGTTCCTAAATTCTGCATTGGGGGATCTGCAACCATGTTTCTGCCATCAGCAATGCACATGTGAAATATGAGTATCCCTTCAATAGTTGACCGTCAATTAAATATCCAACTGACTTTTACTCGGCTTTGATATGATGACTGTAGCTGTTGTGACTTGTATTATCCACCCACTGGAGTATTGTGAAAAAGTAAGGTGTCATTTGCATGCCGCCCTGAACTATAGTTCGGCATTTTTGGGGTGGTGTTTTAGATGAGGCATCATTTGTGGTTGAGATTGCCTCTAGGGGTGTTACTTTAAAACCCAAAGTAGGTGATTGTGCTAAAAATAAACGCTGGAGTTTTGTGAGCAAGATGATAATAGAAATACCAGTTCTCATCCTGTTTGCAAAATGCTTGTTGGAATGCTAACTGCACATTAATCAAAACGTAAATTGCATGCCAAACTGGCGGTAAGAATGGAACAGACTGATTTTACCTCTTTTATATTATGATGATCCTAATACATCAGCATAATAGGAGCCTCCTAGCTCCTTAACATAATAGGAGAGTGGTTGGAATGTCTAGCTGTTCACAGAAGTTTATGATGTTATACATTATTGTCTTAAGAGTTGTGAATGTTATTTGTACCAGGATAACTCAAGGACACCATCTATCATTTTCATCTCAGACTGCATGCTGAGAGATCACCCACTTTATGTACTATGGAGCATTTGAGCAGTAAATCCAGAGGCTCTTATGCCATTGATAGAATTTAAGGTTCATATATATTTTTTTCTTAACTGATTCTAGAAGTCGAAGATACATTTTCATAGATGTCATTTAAGACAATATAGAAAGATGTCCAACTGTTGCCTGTGACGCCTTAACAATCAGTGTTCGAATCCCACGTTGTACTCTATAACAATATTATGTTATATGTGGACTATGTTGGGATTAGTTTAGAACTTTTCTCTTAGAATTGAACCTTTCAAGTGACATTATTGACGGGGCATGATTTTTTAGTGGTTCTTCTTGAATTCTAAAGTCATCACACATCTAGCTCACCTTATGATAGGTGTCTTAGAGTTGCTTGATGGATAGTGTCTCATTTGGATTTTCCTATTCAGGTAAATAATCTGATTGAGGCGTCAAAGATTTACAATACATTGCAGACAATACTTGATAGGGATATCAAACAGAACTCTGTAAGCAAGGCAGGAAGCCTTTCACGTAATTTGCGTAGAGTTAGGCAGGGGCTTGACCTCATCAAAGCTATATTTGAGCAATTTCTTTTAACCAAGTAAGTAAATTCCTTACATGTTATTATCAATTATGATGTCTTTCTTTCTGCAATTATCACAGTTTTATTGTTAAATCTTTCTTATTGCTTAGTTTTTGATCCTCAATTTTTGATAAGTTTGTTATTGTCCATTTAGTGCGTGAATTTGTTCACATGATAATTGTCCCTTTCATGGACAATTGCTTGTCTGAAGTGTATTTGCACATTTGGAAGACAACTTCAAATGGTTATGTACATTCTGGGTGGCTTCTGTACTTTAGAAGAAGTTTGAATCTCATATGATTTTTCCTGCCCCTACTGTGTTAAGGAAGGATAAATTGTAGCCAATATTGGGACTTGCACTAAAAAAAAAAGTCAGGCTAAAGAAGGGACTCATACATTCTGGGACTCACAGAATTGATCTTTCACTGTTCACTTTTGCCAGTTTTTCTTCCTTTCATGTTACCAATTTATCTTTCACTCTTCAATTTTGCCAGTTTTTCTTCATTACATGTTACAAATGGCCTATCTAGTTCCCTTCTGTTCCTCAGGAGTTTTGTTGGGAGAAAAATCAATTCTGTCAAATATGTTGTTGACCACATACACAGTTATAGTCTCGTTCGCTATGAGCAGATTCCATTTGGTTGATATGTCATTCAACATGCCATTGCTCTTTGTGCTCCTAGGTAACCAATGTAATGGTTAGGTGCTTTGATTCTACTGTGTTTATTTTGCCTACCATCGTTTTCCAGTCAGGATGTTACATTCTTCTTTTTTCTTGTTCTAAGAGAGTAGAATTCCTTTTATCCAATTTCTTATGCCTTGTACATATTGGGATGGTGTCTGAGCGTAGTGGAATCTAGCGTGTTGCAAGTCCTAAGGTTTTCTTTATTTTATTTTTGGCTGGGTAGGACCCAAGTTTTATTATATAAATATCCATCTGTGGATTGAGATTTCGCCAAGAAATCTTCTCCCTAAGAATTTAGTGGCTTGTATCTCACAAATTTTGCAATCTTTAAAGCCCCTTGTTTCTTTGAAATTTCTAGGAGTAAACATATTTTCTTCCACAAATTGCTTTCCTTATCCTTCCTTTGGTTCACGTTTGCTTTTCAAAGCCATTAAAAAGTTTTAGCTCTGTTATTCTAATTTGTGAGAGCTTCAGCTCATTTTGATATTTAGTGTCAGAGATTTGGTTTTTCTTCTTTACTTGCGACCAGCTATCTGAAAGCTTCTATTTTTTCTTTTATTTTTTCCATTACTTTTTTTTCTCTCGTGTATGTGTCTGCTTGTCATGTATTTTACAAGTGAACCCCTAAACTGTGCATTTCTTTTGTGAATGTTAATCCCAAAACCTACTCAAAAGTTTTTTTACTTGGTTCCTCTATGGTATGTGTTCTTCTCTCTTTATCTTTGGTTTTAGTTGGAGTAACAGATTCTAGAATAACTGAAAACGTACATAATTGCCTTATATCTCCCTTCAATAGACTTCCATGATATCTTTCAAGATGCAAATTCCCAATTTTCTCTATGTACAAGATAGTGTTGTATGTAGTCTGTGTTGTGTATTATGCATTCTAGTACTCTGACTGTCATTTTAGTCCAAGGATTTGTATGTAGTTATTGTAAATGAACAAAGGGTAGATGTTCAACAATATCTGATATATAATCTAATAAATGCACTGTACCTGGTTCATTTTTCATTTTCTGCTCTCTCTTAACATTTTTTCTGTGCTGGAAAACCTTAGATTTTACTTGGTATCAGAAGTTTGGGAAGATCAATAACTTTTTCCAGCACAACCTGAGGCTGATGCGTCATCGCTATAGTTCTGCCATCACTCGCATGGACGATTTTTTTGTATGAATTGAAAGTCTTTAACCAAATCAAAGCATTTTTTTTATTGGGATTTGTGGCCTTTAAAGGCTTAGAGAGCTTGTAAAAAAAGTGATATCTATAGTGGAATATGCACTTCAGTGGGAGTGTGACTGTTGACTGACTAAGGGTTGGGCGGTTTATGGTCTTAGTCATGTCCAAAACCCTTAGCCCTGGGCATGTGGCATTACCGAGAAGGGTTTGCAGTGGGTCATCCCTTGTTGAGGTCGGAGAGATACTCAGGGATCTTTTTTGTAGGCCAAGAGAACTGTGTGGTCTCTTGCATTTGGTTGTAGGCCTGTGAGAACAAGGGCTAAAGCCTCATGAAACTTCTGCACGACATGTGCACACGACCGCATTACTGAGAAGCAATCCTTTTAGAGGGACACGTGTACATGTGCATAGAGAGAGCCATTTTGCACTGTAGTGACAAGTGCTAGACTTGCTCTTAAAGGGGGAATTGAAATCTACATTCCAAGATCATGGTCCCATTGTTTACTGTTCAACTTTGACAAGCAAATTATGAGCCCTTGCTTGCAGACTGTACGTCATGGGTCTTTATTGAGTTGGATAAAAAAATAGTACTGGATTATGGTTTCTAGGGCGAGTGGAGTGCCTTTAATGCCGCTAATTTTGACTCATTGGTACCAGTCCACTCCTAGTATATTTTATTTTGGTATTATAAATGTTTTTTTGATTTTTAAATATTTTCAGAATTTTAAAATATTATTTCTGCTGTAATTTTCATTAAAATCCCTTTATTTTTTCCACACCACCCTCTCTCCCTTCTATATTTTTGTCTTAAATAAAAATATAAGTTGGCTATAGAGAAACCTTAGAGCTCAATGGTTTGCTGTATTTTGAAAAAGGAGAGCAACCCAGGCCAGCCCAGCCTAGAGAGAGATCAAGTTACAGATTCTACGCTAATTTTTTCCGATAGGGTTTTTATAAAGGGAAAAGTTTATATAGAGTCGAGGCTCTAAACAATCAAATTTGAGCCTACCTCAAAACTTTCACTAGAAGAGGTTGTTTTGATGCCCAAATATCTACAAATTGATCATCTCGACATTAAGATGTATGGATATGAGAAAAAAATGGATTTCAAGTTTTGGAATATTGTATTTTGTAACACATTTTTGGAACGTCAAGTTTCAATATTTTCAAGTGTTCATGGATCTGTCAATCTACACTATTTATGAAGCTTTAAATTTTATAAATAAATCTAAAAATATATTTTAAGGCTATCACAAAGATTTCCACTATTGAAACCACATTTCTTGACACTGTTTGAAGGTGGGCTTTAATTTGATTGTTTAAAGCCTAGGCTCTATACAAACCGTACCTTTTTATAAACCCTAATTTATTTTTGAGCTCTCTAAAATACTAGAGAAAAAAAAATTGCCTATAAAGCTTGCCTATCTAAGAATTTCTAGCAACACCTTAAAGAAAAAAAGTTTGCCATTGGTCAGGTAATTGGTTCCGGGGTGGACTAAGTCCTGGTAGAGTAAGTTCAGACATCTTTCAATAAGTGTTCTCAGTAGTTTTAATTAATTTTTAATATTATTTCCTAATGTCTGTAAATTTTCAAGAACTTATTTTGTACTAAAAATTATAGTGGGAGTTAAATTTAATGTTCTTGGATAGTTTCTATTTCTCATGACAGAGAAAATAAAGATCATGGGTTGTATCTAGGGCATTATTTTAATTTTCCAGCAACATATTGTGCTACGTAAGTGGAATTCAGGTCTTTGAAATAAAAGTAAGAGAATTTTTTTTTGAATTTAATACTTTGGGTTCCACGTAGCTACACCTTTCATTGATATCAGAGCCTCTATATTTTACTGCCATAGTTTAAGAGTTTTTATTTTCATTTTTATTTGGTCTAAGAAACATGACTTCAAAAGGTTTCATGACTGAATTTATTATGTCTGAAAGATTTGATGGGAAGAATGCTAGTTGGAAGAGAAAAATAGGCTATATCCTTTTGGAAGGACTTAGCCAAATGCTTACTGATGAACTCCCACCAGTCCCAAGAGGTAATGCTTAAAGACAGGCCATAAGAGAAGTTTATGCTCAGTGGGAGCACAAAAACACTTTAGCAAAGCATGTGCAACTTATGGCCATGGATGACACCCATGCTCTTGAGTATAAGCATTTGCAGACTGCAAAGGAGATTCATGAACGACTAGAGACCGATTATGCCTCACCTTCTCTCACTAGGAAGACAATGGCTATGAAGCAATATTCAGATTTGAAGATGAAGGAAGGAGGCAAGTTAATCGACCATACACAGCAGTTCAGAGCTTTAGGTCATGAACTCGAGGCTGCACAAGTTAAGCCAGATGAAAACATACAAATCTGCCAATGGCTGAATTCTATGCCGAGCTCATGGAAAAACTTCATTTCAGGCCTTACCGCAAGGGAGAGCATGCCGAAGTTGGATGAGGTCATCACCAAACTTAAAGCAGAAGAAGAAAGGAGATTGTCTTGCGATACTTCAGCCTTAAATGACTTTGTAAATCTAGTAAGTCTTAAACCCAACTCTGGTTCATTCAAGAAGAAATAAGGCAAATGAAATAATAAGAACAAAACAAAGGAGCATAAAAAGGGGAATAATGGGCCTAAGAACAAGAAGGATATTTAAGAATACCCAGTGCTATAACTGCAAGAAATTTGGGGACATTGCTAAGTATTGCAAAACACCCAAGAATACAAATCCCAAGGGCGATAGGGAGCATGCTTGTGCGGTCCTTGAGACTATGCTAGCTGACCCTAAAGTAGGGTTATGGTGTTTTGACTCTGGGTTCACTTCCCATGTGTCAAACACTAAGCATGGATATAGAAATTTCAAGCCTGTTGCCCCTAGGGATCAGTATATTTATATGAGTAGGAATCAAAAGACTGAAATTCTGGATATTGGAGATTTCATCCTTCAACTTGATAATGGCAAAAGCATGGTCCTAAAGCAAACTCTTTATGCTCCTCAGAAGAGGAAGAGTTTGGTTTTGGTTGCCAAAGTGGCTATGGCAGGCTACTCCACCATTTTTACTGATAATAAGGTGGAGGTGAAATATGGAGATGAACTATTTATGAATGGTTATCTTGTAGATGGTTTCTTTTTAGTTGCAATAAAGAATTTCATTTCTTATGTCTCGTACTATAATGATAACAATGATGATGCATAAATATGGCACATGAGACTAGGGCACATAAATCATAAAAGGATAGAGAGATTAAAGAGAAAGGGATTATTAAGTATTCTAAGTGGAGACTTAATTAGAGTCTATGAATCATGTGTTCAAGGAAAGCTGGTTACGAAATCCTTTGTGAAAGCTCAGAGAGCTACTGTTATATTAGAGGTTATCCATAGTGATATTTATGGACCTATGAATGTGGCCACTAAGGGCCGCAAGAGGTTCTTTATCACATTTATAGATGATCACTCCTGTTTTGGCCATGTCTATCTGTTAAGTGAAAAGTCCGATGCCCAAGACCGGTTCAAAGAGTATAAAGCTGAGATAGAAGCCCAAACAAAATTAGATCCTAAAATTGTTAAGTCCATCTTCATAGGATACCCACCACCTGATAAGGGATACTATTTTTATAATCCTGACATAGGGGTTGTCCTTGAGAGCAGGGACACTCATTTCCTTGAGGAATTCCTCGAGGGTCGTGCCATTTTGAAACATGACAAGTTTTATGAGATAGAAAATGACACATCAGGCCTTGGATCCCGAACCATCTCATCCTAAGAGAAGTAACGGAATTAGGAAAAAACTTGAGTTCTACACGTACTTAGGAGAGTATTATGAGAGAATTGAAGAAGAATCCCTAAATGAGCCCTATTCCTACCAAGAAGCCATGATTGATGAACTTAACTCGATCAAACAAAATAGTGTTTGGGAATTAATAAAACTACCTTCTGATAGTAAACCCATAGGCTGCAAATGGATTTGTAAAAAAAAGTAAACTCAGAAGGGAGTTGGAGAAATACAATGCCATTTTAGTTGCTAAAGGCTTTGCTCAGAAAGAAAGAATAGATTATGATGAAGCCTTCTCCCCTGTAACAAAATTCCCTTCCATTAGAATCCTAATAGCTATAGCAGCCCATTTCAACTTCGAACTCCACTAGATGATTTAAAGACTGCATTCTGAATGGGGAGTTAGAATAATAAATTTATATGAAACAACTAAAGGGCTTCATAAAAAAGGGAAAGAAAAAGCTAATATATAAACTTAAAAAGTTCCATTATGGCCTTAAACAAGCATCAAGGATGGTACATTAAGTTTCAGGAGACCTTATCATCTGCTGGTTTTGTGTCAAACAAGGAGGACTACTATTTATATGTCAAGGTCGGTGGGAGTGATGTGGTTTTCATCTCTCTATATTTGGATGACATGTTAATTGCCAGTAGTTCGATGAGTCTCGTATTGGAGACAAAACGCTTTCTTGTCACAACATTTTGATATGAAGGATCTTGGTTAAGTTTCTTATGTTTTGGGAATCAAAATTACTCGAAACAGAAAAGAGAGAACTATTCAATTATCTCAAGAGACATTGTAAGAAAATTCTTGAAAAATTTGAAAAGGAAACTTGTCGGCCCATGTTAACCCCCATTGATAAGAATACCAAGCTTAGACTAGCCATGTGTCCCACTACTCCAGGAGAAAAGAGAGCGATGCAGAGAATTCCTTACGAAAATGCAGTTGGGTCACTAATGTATGCTATGTCAGGGACATGACTGGATTTGTCTTTTGCCATGAATTTGATTAGCAGGTTCCAGAGTAATCAAGGCTTGGAGCACTTGAAGGCCATCAAAACAACACTGCGATATTTGAAGGGAACCATCAATTACGCACTCACTTATGGAGGAGGCTTGGATATACAGATCCCAAGATATTTAGATATGGGCTATCAAGGCAATCCAGATGAGAGTAAGTTCACATTCGGATGTATCTTCACGCCTGCAGGTGGAGCTGTTTCTTGGTGCTCAAAGAAACAGGATATTGTTACACTCTTGACTATGGAGTTAGAGTATGTGGCATGTGTTCCACGACTAAAGAAGTAGTCTAGTTGAAGAAGTTCTTGAATCAACTCAGATTTGATCCAGTGAAGTGCTCGTGTGTCAGAATCTTCTGCGACAACCAGGCAGCTATTTGCGTGTCAAAAGAGCTGAGGTTTCACAACAAATCGAGGCATTTAAAGCCGTGCTACTGGCACATTCGCAACGAGATCCGAGCTGGAGAGATTCAAATTGCATATCTCCTGACAGAGGCTCTATTAGCAGATCCTTTGACCAAAGGATTGGTGGCAAATGTTTTTGCTAAATATGTACATGGGATGGGCTTGAGAGAAACAGAGAAGGAATGATTGTATGGCCTTCAATGGCCAAGTGAGAGATGTTGGGTTTTGTGCCTTTAAAGGCTTAGAGACTTTGTAAAACAATGACATTTATAATAGAATATGCACTTCAGTGTGAGTGTGTGTATTGACTGATCAAGGGTTGGGCGGTTTATGACCGTATCATGCCCAAAACCCTTAGCCTAGAGCATGTGGCACTATCGAGAAGGGTTTGCAGTGGGTCATCCCTTGTTGAGGTTAGAGAGATGATGCCCAAGGATCATTTTTGTAGGTCAGAAAAACTGTGTGGTCTCCTGTGTGTGGTTGTAGGCTTGTGAGAGCAAGGGCCAAAGCCTCAACAAACTTTCGCATGACATGCATACATGCCAATCGCATTACTGGGAAGCAATCCTTTAGAGGATCACGTGTACATGTGCATAGAGAGAGCCCCATTTGCATGGTGGTGACAAGTACTAGACTTGCTCCTTAAGAGGGGAAGTGAAATTCACATTCCAGGATCATGGTTCCACTGTTTTATTGTCCAACTTTGACAAGCCAATCATGAGCCCCTGGATTGAGATTGTGGGTCATGGGTCTTTCTTTGGTAGGATAAAAAAATAATACTGGATAATAGTTTTTGGGGCAAGTGGAGTGCCCTTAGCGTCGCTAATTTTGACCCATTAGTACCGGTCTACTCTTAGTATATTTTATTTTGGTATTCTAAATGTTTATTTGATATTTAAATATTTTTCATAATTTTTAAAATATTATTTATGTTGGTAGCACGCCACTTTCCTTGAAAGAAAATGTGGGCATGTCACCTTTATAGGGAAAGGGTCCACGCCTCACTTCTTTCTTTATTTTTGTCAAAAGATATTTTAAGATAAGTTAAAATAGGACAATCTAATTCAAACTAGATTTGGTTTCCTATCCTTATGGAAGATCTATGATAAAGATGGATTATATTTCAATTTATGAGTTGGACTTGGGTCAAATTCCAAGAGGATAAGGTTCTTATCTTTCCACCCAAAATCGCGATGGTTGATTTTTGGAATGGGTGGTTCTGATTAAATCTCTCTCACCTCATATATTTCCTATTTATTCTAAAGGTCTAGTTGAAAATTAGATAAGGGCAATACTTAGAAGGAATCGTATTCCAACTGGGAGAGAGATTTCTTTCTATGTAAAGATCTAGTTCGATCTCCCTCTCTTATTAAAAGATATTTTCTCTCTCCCAAAACTAGATCCTCTCCCTGTCTCACACCTAAAATTTTCTCTCCCTTTATTTTTTCCATGCCACCCTCTCTTTAACCATAGGGAGGCACGTCATCTTCTCTCTTCTATATTTTTATCTTAAAAAGGAAATATAGGTGGTGCTATAGAGAAACCCTAGAGCAAGAGTTTGTTGTATTTCGAAGAAAGAAGAGAGAAGCCCAGTCTAGAGAGAGATCAAGTTATAGATTCAGCCTTAATTTGTTCCGATAGGGTTTTTATAAACTCTAGTTTATTTTTAAACTCTCTAAAACCCTAGAGAAAAAATATTGCCTATAAAGCTTCCCTATCTCATAATTTATAGCAACACCTTAAAGAATAAACGTGTGCCATTGGTTAGGAAATTGGGTGCGAGGTTTACCAAGTCTTGGTAGAGTAACTCCAGGCATCTTCCAATAAGTCTTCCCAGTAGTTTTAATTAATTTTCAGTATTATTTCTTATTTTTTGTAAATTTTCAGGAACTTATTTTGTGCTAAAAATTGTAATGGGAGTTAGTTTAAAGTTTCTGGATATTGCTGTTTCTCTTGGTAGTGAAAATAAAGATCCTAAGTTGTATCTAGGGCATTATTTTAATTTCAAGCAACATATTTTTGCCATGTAAGTGGAAATCAGGTATTTGAAATAAAAATAAAAGAATTTTTTTTGAATTTAATACCTTCAGTTCTACATAGCCACACTTTTTATTTTCTCATTTTTTTGGTTCTTAGAATAAATCTTTATGTATTCTTGAAAACCTTCGATCATGGGTATCATTTGGGGCAGACTTGGTGAGGATATCAGAGCTATACTTTGTCTTGAGCCATTGTAAGCCATGTGAAGCAGGTTGGACCTTTTTACATTGGTGAGTTTGTGTGTCGATGTTCCTTGTCCTGTGATTTGCTCAAAACAAAAATCTTCTTACTTATCCATTGTCGTTTGGACCGCCATCATCTGATCTCTCTCTTTCTGAAGTTGTTTTAAGATCGAATATATAGAAGGTGGTGTTTTGGGACTTGGTTATTGATGGTAAGGGGCCTATTTCCTTGATATTTACTGAGAGATATCATTGTTTGGTATTGAATTGAATACCTTACCAACTTGAGATTCGGGCTACATCCCTCTATTTATCATTTGCTGTTTCTTTTCTTGATTTGCATGAGATCGGCTAAGCTATGGCATGCCAAGAGCCAAGAACTTTACCACTGACCGCCTTAAGAATGTGCAACTCGATACCCCGGTATTATGATTACTTTTGTTAAGTTGAATGGGCTGACTTATTTTCCATGGTCTTGATTACCCTGAATCTTTTTCCTTGAAAGATATAAGTTGGGTTATATTGATGGGTCAATGAAATCACCCCAATAGACTCAGGATATAATGAATGGCATGCCAATGATGCTATTTTCATGGCATGGCTTTGGAATTCAATGGAGTCAAACATTAGGGACAGACTCATGTTTCTTGCTACAGCAAAAGAAATATAGGATGCTATCGAAGAACAATTTTCTCAAGGGAATAATAGTGTTAGATTGTTCCAGCTTTATAGAGAGAGAGCCAATTGCATACAAGATGATCATATATAATGGTTGCATATTATTATACCTATGAAATGTAGGAGGAGCTAAGACACTATGGTCCTCCCCCCCTTGTGAATGTGCTCTAGTGCTTGAAGAAACATCAAGGTTGGGAAGCAAAGGACCTATGAGTTAATAGCATGGATTAACACAAAAGTATGAGATTGTTAGGAGCCAGAATCTTGCTTGTGAGAAATTACCTTTGAGGTAATGGTATTTGCTAAGTGAAGGGCAAACAAAATAATTTCAGCTACTATTTTATCCCATATGAAATGACAATCTACTTCGATATGCGATGTTCTTTCATGATATATGGGGTTCTCATGACTGTGGGTGGTTGCTTTATTATCACAATGAAGGGTCATTGATAACTAAACTTTAACTCCTAGATCAGCTGGTATGGTTCTAAGTTCTAACCAAACAATTTCGCAAGTTCCATTTGCCATATTCCTGTGTTAGGCTTCAGCACTTGGGCTGGCCACTACTATGTTCTGGTTTTTACTCGTCCATGAAACTATATTATCATCAACTAGGGTACAATAACCTATAGTTGACCTTCTATCAGTCAGAGAACCTGCTCAATCTGCATCAGCTTAGATAGCAAAACCCATATGGCCATTATTTATTAATAACAATCCTTCCCCTCCAAATGATTTGAGATACTTTAGAATGTGATAGTCAACATCTAAGTAAGTATTTCATGGGGCTTTCATGAATTGACTTGCTATACTAACCGCATAAGAAATATTTGATCATGTAATTATGAGGTATGTTTTTAATTTATGTAAGCTTGAGTTATGTAAGCTTGACAACTGACCTTAGATATTGACTAGTCCTTTAGTGTGTCTTGCATCTATCCCTGAAGGTTATGTGGTGGAGGGAAAAATTATTCTTATATTTTATTTTTATTCAATTGTAAAGGATTTAAATTATAGTTTTAGTTTTAAGTTTTATTTCTAGGGGTCTTTAGCTTTTTAGGAATTATGGGTTTTTTTTATATATATTTTATTTACTATTCATTAGTTGCTCTTCATAATTACTATTCTTAGGTACTATTCACGAGTATTATTCACAAGGGTAAAACTGTCATTACGAAAATTAAATTTAGTTTAGGATATATGGGTCAATGATTATTTGTTTGGACACATTTTGTACTTGAAACGTTAAATTATAATATATAAGAGGTATGTGGGGCCTTAAGGGGGTAAAAATTGCACATGATTTTTAGAAATTGAAAGAGACAAAAGCTTAAGCGTTTGGAACCCTAGCTTGGGATATGAAGAAGAACCCTACTTTTTTTTGAATTATGCATGTGTTTAGCTTTGTTTCTTGCTGATTTTCCTGTTCCCTCAAATTTTCTTGCATCACTATGATTGGCTTCCACGGGAGTATCCATTTGTTTGGCTGGTTTGTTGACAATACTTCCTTTGAGAAATAGTTATTCCCTTCTTTGACTTTGCTACTTCAATACCCATAAAATATTTGAGTGTACCTAAATCTTTTGTGCCATTCACTTTACTCAAGTAACACTTGAGATCTTCAGTGTCTTCTATCACATGTTACTATTATATTATCAACATACACATTGAGTGTTGTTATCTTGACACAATTTTTCCTCTCAAACAATGTAATGATAAACTTGACTCCTTTTGAACCTAGTCTTTGGCAAGGTTTTACTGAATTTATTATGCTAGGCTCTAGGCGATTGTTTAAGGCCATAAATCTCCTTTTTTAATCTGCACAACTTTATTGGCAACCCCTGAAGATGAATGAAGCTATGGCCATATAGACTTCCAGTTGAAGATCTCCACCTCTATTTAAAAAAAAAAAAAGCAATTGAAAGGACTATGTGCCTTTCACCAAGGAACAATAGCAGTTTATAAAGAAAGTTCCAGGCGTTGAGGAAGAACAAAAAAACCAATTCTTCAATCTTATTGATTTTATATTTGCAAGTAAATCAATGAATAAGATATTTTCTAAATATTTTGAATTTTAATTATAAATTTTTATAATTAAAATATTTGGCTACCATAAAATAAGGGGTTAAAATTTTTTCGATATAAATTTATTTTATTAAATATCCTTAATAGAGTTCTCATAATGTTTCATAGAATATTTTTAAATTTCTCATTGTTTGTTTAAATAAAAGACACCTTCCTTATTTTCTATTTTTTCATTACGGGTGTTTATGGTTTAAAAACAATTTATGCCAAAGGGAAAGTGTTTGATTTAATTTTCCCTTGGATATTTTAAAGTTAAAAAGAGATAAATAGTGGATGCTTGATAGTCTTTCTTCATTGGCATCCTCTATCAACGGATGGTTCACATCCAGCTGATTTAAACAGCAAGATTTTATTAGCCACTAAGAAGAGAATAATCTTGACAATATTTAACTTTGGTATAGGGGCAAAGGTTTCTTTTTAGTCTATACTCTTGGTCTGTGTAAACCTTTTGGAACTAATCATGCCTTGTCTCTTTTTGTCGTGTTAGTTGTGTTGTGTTTCAATGTAAACACCCATTTGGTTCCTTCTAGCTTCTTTCCTTCAGGAAACTTTGTGAGCTCCAAATATATTTTGTTTTTCAAAAACTTACATTTCTTCCCACTCTAGAATCTTCCACTGAGGTTGTGATAGGGTTTCTGTGTATAGGATGGGATGCTAACAACAGTTAAGGATGACAGGAAAACATGATAAGTTGATATCAAATTATATGAAACAGAGATGCCTATAAGACATTGGGTGCAGGAATATTACCTTCACATAATGCAATAGTAAGTCAAGGTCCAACGCGTGGTTGAACTAGGAGGCTCAAAGGAAATAGCAGGATAGGAAGGATTGTCTGAGTTAAGGTTGATTCGTGGTTCCGAGTTGGCACTTGAGTGATGCTTGTTCTGAACTCCAGGTTGTACCAACTCCCTTCTTCAAATATACGTCTTCAACTCCTCTTTACGTTCAACTGGGGCATTTCCATCTTCATTTTTGGCTAGTTTCAGAAATGAAGGGGGTTGAAAAAGGTAGAGATAATGAAATGGATTTAAAGAAGGTAACATCCACATCGACAAAACAAACTTTGTTAATAGGATCGTACATTTGAAACCTTTTTTGATTTGCTGGATATCCTAAGAAAATGCAATTGATGGCTTAAGGCCAAGTTTGTCTCTCATCGGACCCAAAACACAAACAAAACACACACAACCAATAGCATTTGGAGTTATGGGAAACAAAGGGGAACTAAGAAGAAGAGTTTGGATAGGAGACTTGCCCTGAAGAACCCCTGATAGGATACGATTTATCAAGAAGGCAACAATAAGGACAACTTCAAACCATAAGCTTTTTATAACTTTCATTCTGAGCAAGAGGGATCAAGTAATTTCCATTAAGTATCAGTTTTGTCTCATCAACTGCATTCGTTGAGGAGGATAAGGAGATGTTGCTTGGAACTCTATTCCCTTATTCATCAAATAATCTTTGAGATGATTAGAGACCTATCACCACTATTATCCAAATGAAGTATTTCTATATTTGCATTATAGTATTATACTATGATCAAATTAGTTTATGGGAAACTTAGAAAAGGTTTGCAATTTCATCCTTACATTTCACTAAATAAAATGTGGTCAATCTAGAAGAATCATTCACAAAAATAACAAAGAAATGATAGCCAAACGCATACACATGCGAGGGGCCCCAATTATTAGAATGTATAATAGAGAAAGGAGTGTCACTCTTTTTATTACAACTGATGGGAAAAGAAGTTCTGCAATATACCAGCAACTCACATATCTTACATGGCAATTGAACTTGACCCTACAATTCAAAAGTCTTAGAAAACAAGTAATGCAATGTGGAAAAAGGAGCATGACCAAGAGTGTGTGCTACAAATACATCTGCTCTTAATTACCAATCAAGACGTGGCGCTTCTTGAGTTGTTTTAAGAGCTTTCTTTGATGTCTCTACAAGGTACAACCCTCCATCCTCACAACCATACCCGAATGTCTTGTCCCTGGGTACTGAAAAGAACAATGAGACGGGAAATAGGTTGCACAACAATTAAAAGGTTTTGTGAGATTTTTGACAGAGAGGACAACTTAGGAACATGCAAAGTGGAGATCCAATTTATGCAGGAAGCTAATGGAATGGTCCCTTTCCTTTAATTGGTACAAGAGATCCATCAACAAAGACAGACTCTTGATTGAAACAAGTAGCATAGGTAGAAAAGAGAGTGGACATACGGTCATGTGTTCAGTGGTTTGTTAATCAGTGATCCAAGGAGCTTATGGGCTAGTAGTGATTTATTTCATGCCAAAAACCCTGTAAAGCGGCATATAAGTCTCCAACTAAATCTTCTTGTTTGAAACTGCTGGTTTAGTACTAATGCTCAGTTTTTTGTGTTATTCTTTTCTCACTCTTTTTATTATTACTGATTGGAAATAAAGTTCTACAATGTATTGGCAACTAACAAATCTTGCATTGTAATTTAACTTGACTGTACGATGCAAAAGTCTTAAGATACAAACAACGCAATATAGAAAGAGGAGCATGACCAAGACGGGTGTGCCACAAATACACCTTTTCTCTATTACCAATCAAGACATGGTATTGTTTGACTTGTTTTAGGAGCTTGATTTACATCTGCAGAAGGTACAATCCTCCATCCTAATGGCCATGCCCAAATGTCTTCCATGTCCCCGGGTCCTGAAAAAAACAAATAGACGGGAAAAAGGTTACACAACAATTCAAAGTTTTTGTAAGATTGTTGACAGATAGAAGATTTTTGGACAACTTATTGTAAGATTGTTGACGGATAGAAGATTATTGGACAACTTACAATCATGCAAAATGGAGGTTAAATTTATGGAGGAAGTTAATGGAATGGTCTCTTTCCTTCAATTGCTAGAAGAGATCCATGATTGACACAAGTAGCATAAGCAGTAAAGAGAGTGGACATACCAATCACATGTTCAGTGGCTGAATCAGTGACATACCAATCACATGTTCAGTGGCTTCTGAATCAGTGATCCAAGGAGCTAGAGATGGAGTCATGGAGACGTGATGTATAATGCACACATACCTCATTGGGCAAGATGCAACTTAGAGGAAGAAGGCTCGTCATGGATGAAGGCCTGCTGCTTAAGATCAAGAAGCTTTCACTTCGAAAAAAATGACCAGTTTATCCTCAGGTAAAGAAGATGTATAGTCACGAGGTAAATCACCAGTAGCATCCTTTTGTCTAGACAAAGTATGACTAGTCTCATCACTAGTCCATGTAGCACATGCTTGAGTTGTATTGAGCTTAGGGCGTCTAATGAGATCGCAACCGATCTCCTTAGTATGTCGAGACTTTCTACAATGGGTATATTGAAACTTATCCTTTTCATCTATGTGAGGCTTTTGTAGCCCATGACCTCAACCTCGACCACTACTATGTCCACGACCATGACTGTGGAAAGCATTGGAATCTAGGGCAGATCTTTGATTCATCAATAGACAGCCATAACTTTCCGACGAGTTCTTTCACACAAAAGAAGGAAATACTGTTTAAATGATGGTACAGATTCTACCACCTTGAACATTAGATATGATCGTTTCATATTAAGAATCAAGGCCCCCCAAAAGGTATATTCTTTTGTTCCATCGTTTCTTTATGTTCTTTTGCACAATATGAGCAGCTTATGGGGTAGTAGTGATTAATTTCATGCAAAAACCCAGTAAAGCAACATATTACTCTCCAACCAAATCTTGTTGTTTGAAGTTGCTGATTTACTACTACTCACAAATTTCTGCGATATTCTTTTTTGAGTAGGCTTCTGTCATTGCGTCCCTTAACTCTTTTGAAGTATGCAATTCATAAATGTCCATTTCAAGTTTGGTTGCATAGACCTCAAAAACCAGTTTATGATAATCATGTCATCAACTTCCCAATCGGCACAAGATGGCTCCTTTGCAGGTGGTTTCACTATATGACGAAAAATATAGCACATTTTTTTTCTAGCCCCAAGGAACAACCTTAGAGATCTAGCCCACTCCAAATATTTTGTACCATAAAATTTGATAGTAGTGATTTGAATGAAAGGAGTGGCTATGTGGAACTCAAGGTATTAAATTCTAATTTGTTTTTACTTTTATTTAATATACCTGAATCCCACTTGCATGGGCCATTATATATTGTTGTAAATTAAAATAATACCCTAGATAAACCTAGCATCTTTATTTTCATTGTCAAAAGAAATAGAAACTATGTAGTAGCTTTAAACAAACTTCCATTAAATTTTTTTGGACAATATAAATGCCTGAAAATTCATAGAAAATAATAAATAATACTAAAAATTAATTAAAAATACTGGGAAGGCTTATTGGAAGATGCCTGGAGTTACCCTTCCAGGTCTTGGTGCACCCCACACCCGATTCCCTGACCAATGACACACTTTTATTCTTTTATGTGTTGCTGAAAATTTTGAGATAGGGAAGCTTTGTAGGTAGTACTTTTTTTTCCTAGGGTTTTAGAAACCTAAAAAATCAACTATGCAAGAGCTTTAAACAAAAGAAATAGATGCCTGGAGTTACCCTCCCAGGTCTTGGTGCACCCTACACCCGATTCCCTGACCGATGACACTTTTATTCTTTTATACGTTGCTGAAAATTTTGACATAGGGAAGCTTTGTAGGTAGTACTTTTTTTTTTCTAGGGTTTTAGAGACCTCAAAAATCAACTAGGATTTATAGAAATCCTATGTGAACAAACTAGGGCTGAGCTTGTGAGTTGATCTCTCTCTAGGTTGGTTGTCACCCTTCTTTTCTTATTGCTATGCAAGTACTCTCTGTAAACATAGAATGCACTAACCTTGTGCATAGGGAAGTCAAATATGTAATCGTGGATGCATAATTCAGAAATAAAATTGCTGCAAGATTTGATACCCATCAAACAGCTGACAAAATTTCAGACATAAAGGGGTTTCGAGGTTTGCTATTGGATGTCAAATAGTTATTAATCCCCAAAAAACTCAATCAGTCTATTTCAAATTTCTTAGAAGGTAAGAACAAATCTGTGGAACCTGCTGAATATTGGATCATTCAATCCTGAATAAACTCAGATCCGATCAAGAAATTAAAAAAAAAAAAACCAAAAACGAGTGTTGCTCTTATATATATATATATATATATATATAGAGAGAGAGAGAGAGAGAGAGAGAGAGAGAGAGAGAGAGAGAGAGAGAAGAAGTAAGTAGTA
>NW_006495933.1:1185215-1279009 GCF_000471905.2 Amborella trichopoda | reverse complement strand
AAGGACGGTAACGGTAGTAAGTAGACGTACGACGTACGTACGTACTACGTACGTACGTACGTAGTAGTTAGTTAGTTAGTTACGTAAGTAACAAGTAAGAGAAGAGAGAGAGAGAGAGAGAGAGAGAGAGAGAGAGAGAGAGACCCCCTAGCTTCTTTTTTGATGGAAAGATGGGGGTTCACTAGTTGGAGGCCTCTACCTTCTTTTTTGATGGAAAGACAGGGGTTCACTAGTTGTATTAGAGTGGAAAGAGAGCTTTTTTGATGGAGAGCAAGGGTTTCATGGTTTGTTTTAGGGCTTTGGATCAACAGGCCATGTAATAAAGGGCAACAATTGTATTGTAAATCATACTGTGTAAAACGTTGGAGGGGGTTTATGTCCCAATCTAAAACTTGGAGGGGTCCCATGGGCTCTCCATGGACCCGAGGGCTTATTAGGGACTACAAATGTGGGGAGGGGGGTATAGTCCTTTTTCCTTTAATGAATTTGTCTGCAGCCTTACATGAGTTTTAGGTCTGCACCAGTTCTAAGTTCTACTATCGAGTTTCTGTGCCAATTAAATGAACATAACTCCCATGTTACATATATGCACCATAATTACTGTTGATCGATTCAATATATTTTTTTATGGGATAAAGAAAAGTCTCTATCAGAAGTTCACTTTATAATTTCAGAAGCAGTGATTATCCATATCTGGTTTGATTTATGCCTGAGAAGTTGGTCTCTAAAGTAACTCTATATTGCCCCACCTTTTTACCGCCATTCGACCACATTCATTGAGAAACTTTCGATTATCAGGTGAACCTACAGAAGTCCAAGGGGATTTTATTAGTGCCTTGCTCTTTGCACTTAGAGCCTGAAAAACATCTCACATTCTCCCTATCTGAATCTGTTGCAAACCCCCAACACCAGCCAATCTTTGATTTTGTTTATTTTGTTCATTTGATGAGGGGATCTTTTGATCACTTCCAGGGTCCTTTGCCCCATCAGAATGGGTACCATAACATCCATAACTCCATGACCTCACTTTGCTTCACTTCTTTTCTAGATTAATGAAGATAAAGGTCCCCTACTCATTTTTCATTAATACAAGGAAATAAGAAAAAAATGTGTATGATGCAATAGCCATTATAAGAGGCAGTTTATATCATGATCAACTATAAAATATTAGAAGATTACGCCTAGAGTTCCATACAGTTGGATCTTCGAGATTTCTAGCAAGTTTATATGCTTCCATATTCGCTGCACTATTCTTATAGTTATTATTCCAAAAGAAAGCTAACATTTGCAGCCAACACGAGAAGTTTCCAAGAGGGAGACACATTTTTCATGCAGTTCAACAGAAGGGACGAATCAGTAACAAATTCTGGACATCATTGGTGGCAACACTAGTAAGGCAGCCAACCCATGCTAAAGAGCATCAATTGATACCACAAATAACACCACGTTAGAAGAAGCACCATCGACACATTGTTTCCATCAACCCAACAATAGAAGAGACCATGAGATGTCTGTACATTTGTGCATCTGTAATTATCGTTCATACACCTGAGGCAAGCCCTTGAAATTCAAAATGCCATATCAAGCTGCAACAATGTAATAGATTGATGTTACTCTGTCTCTGCATCCCTATAAAGCACACACAAATGAAAAGGTATTCTTAGCATCAATACTTGCAAAAACTTCTCTTCTAGACCACTCAAGCTGTAAATAAACACCCACTAGTTTATTGGACATTTTTTTGAGAATGAGTTTTCTGTTTGATTCATGTATAAAAATAAACTGGGGTTTACTAAACCAATTTGTGTTGTTGTTTGACATATTATGCAGCTTTAAGACCAATATTCAGCCACCCATCACTGCCTTCATGTCACCAAGGTTCCCCTAAAAGGAACTCCTCGTGTCACTTGCACGTTTGTTTGTAGTCATGATGAATATACCCAAAAGTGGTGCTCCAAAGATTCCTCGCTACCATTTTCTTAATATAAAGAGTGTGTGCGTGTGTGCATATGTGGACTGCTTTGATGCTTCCACTGAACCTAACACAATCCTTAAACTCCATAACTATTGCTTTGATGTTTGCCCTTGCTCCACAGCCTGCTCCATTGCCTAGCAAATTTTGGAGATTTAATAGCCTTCCTGAATTTGCTTTACTGGACCACATTCCTCTTCATTGTCTCCTCCTCAATTGTCAACATACTATTCGCACAAATATTATAGAGGTGAGAACCTTCATTTACCAATCTGATGTCCTTGATTTCTGACACCCAAATCGAACTTGGTCTTACAAACCTCCTTTTAGTTGCCAAAATTAATCGCTTGATGGGCATCCGGTAGATGGACATGTATTTAAGGGGAATTGAAGAGTCCTCCAGTCCTTATGGGATTATGTAACGTGAGAACAATCATGGCCATCTTCCTTTGTTGAACAAATATTAAGATACATATATAGTTGAAGCTTAAGGTGACTTGAGACCAGTAAAAGAGACCAAAAGGGTTAATATAGTCTACCACCATGGAAGATTATTCATGTGAACAAAACATGCAACTAATATATTATATATTATTTAGAAGTATGAGCTAGTTATGCAAAATAGCCATTACTTGGTGTTAAGTTGAATATGAATGTTTGAACTTTTGACCTATCAAAGAGCGCCAAGAGGGATGGTAGATTCTACCACTAAAGGAATTATGATCCCACAGTTCAGTTTACCTGTGAACCCTCAGATATGATGCAAAGGATTTTGGATCACATATAACTTAGGATCTTGAAGGTTTGAGTTCCTAAAGTTTAAAAATCGCATGGAGTGTGGTTCCCCTCCTTGGAGCCCAAGAGCGAGCTTTTGGAGCAAGACGGCCCTTGATTAGGAGATCATGACTATAAACTGTGGAACAAAAGTAGCACCACTTACCATTGCCAATCTCCATGCTTCCACAAACATAAGGAGTCTACCTGTTTCCTCCATTTGCATACAACGCTTCCTTTCTAGTTCCTATTACAATTTTCTTCTGCAATACCTCCCAATCATTCATCATTGAGTAGTCTAATTTGATGCTCTTAAAGATGGTGCATCAGCAAGCTTGTGATGTACCATATTGAACATTCAATCATGGAAGTTGTTGTAAACCATTTGTAGTACCCACTTTGCATGATATAAAGATAGATTATTTAGAGAAACTAAAATGGTCAAAATATCTCACAAGAGCGACTCATTTCTCTTGGATGCACATAACTGCACAAAACTGACTGCATTCAGGTGCTAGATGATTTGTTGGTGTCTAAAGAACTGCAGAGTTCTTTCTCTCTCTATTTTTTTTCCGTTTTTTTTTTCTTCTTGTAAACCAAATTGATGCAGCACTTAAATCTATCATAACTGTATCATCTTTTATACTGAATTACCATTGGTTTTAAGTTTTAAATGATTAGGAGATTTGACTAAGTCATACATTGGACTCTTTTACTGTTATATTAGAGTTTGGCTAGAGGAATCTCCCTGACTTTAATGTTGAAGGGAGCTCACTATCTAAATAACCATAGTTTTTTGTCTCCTCCCATATGCAGCATTTGATCCATCAAAATTCTGATTATCAGCTTTTTATACTGAGTAACAATTTTTTCCAACTTTTGGGTTTTGATTGGAACTCGTGCTAATTGCTGTGGATGGATCTCTTTAACTGTCCTATTGGTCTTGCAGAGTACTCTGTGGAAAAGGAAATGAAAAGGTACATTGCTGCTTCAGACCCTGTCATCAAGTATATTGACAAGCTCTTTGTTTCAAAGAACATTAGTTTAGATTGGTGAATGTAAAAATTGGGTTGCATGACAGTGGAGTTTAACATGGTGCAGATCCGCTGGTGTATCTTGGATAATTCTTAGATCCACGATTCCATTCTTTGTCTTATTTTTTGTCTTTTTGCCTTCAATGAGATTGTATTTAAACTATGTGCATTTGGTGTTCTTCTATCTGCTTGGTACTCTTTTTTTCTGGAGGATTCCACAATTGTTTTTGTGTGAAGATGACACGGGAGAGAACAGTCCCGAAGAAATAAAAGCCAGCCCCATGCAATCAGTAGTTTTGGTCAGCATTGCCCCTTGGTAACATCTAGGAGGCTACATTATAATTTAAGGAAATTGAGTTCAATTTTTTATGAAGATTTGAAGTCAAAGAGGAGCAGTTGTCTTCTATCCTGCTTCTAAGTGGAGCCAATCTAGGATGCAGTTCCTTTGTTGTGTAGAGCCTTTACTTTCTTTTAGTTTCAATCTGTCTGTAAATAGAAAAAGCTATTAGACTCAGAAAAACTAGTAAGGACACTATAATAATTTAATTCCAAGACGAGGTCACAAAAAACACTGTATGGCTCCTAGGTGCCTAGGAGGGACCTAGGATGCCCAGTGCGTACGTGACTGTGCAGAGCCTCAGGTGTCTGCATATATGTGCCATCCAAATGCACATATATGCCAATGTGTGAAAAATATATAGTTTTGTATTTATATATATTCCAACTTTTTTTATAGAAATATATGTGCATATATGTTGAAACATGTTCAAGCATTGACTTTTTTGGGGCTATTTGTAGCAACTTTGATTACATGCTCCTCACTAATCTCCTCAATGTCCTCATCAATCAAATAGACTCCGTAATGTGCATCATGAACATCTTTAAAAGTATTGTACCTAAAGGATAGATTACCAACATGTTCATGATACTCCTATCACTCCTTGAATTTGTTGTATTGGACGCCACATTTGACCCCGCCCATCCTTATGGGACTCATGGTGTATTCTACCGCTTTCTTTAGTAAAGGCTTTGAAGGTTTATATGAGGTTGGGCTTTTCAACCCTAGCTCAAATTGGTTAATTGCTTCCATTGTATGAAAGTTAATTAGGTGAGCAGTGGTAAAAGGAATGTCTCCAGGATAAAAAACCAGCGAGCAATGAATTGATTTACTTGACCCCTTCCTTGAATTCGTTTTTAGTACTCACTGGCTTGTTTCCGTATGTCTTTCCCTTTCTCAGTTGTGGCCTTGGGATGGGGTGGGAAAAAAAAAGAAAAAAAAAAAGAAAAAAGAAAAAAAAAGAAAAAAGAAAAAAAAAGAAAAAGAAAGCTTGAATAGGCCCCCTTAAACACGAGCCTCTTAGAGCTTTGAGATAATGCCCCCTGGCTCAGCTCATCATCCTCCTTATCTTCACAAAAAAATATTAACTTCTTCTCTCAAATATGGCAAATGCTTCTCCTTGGTTATTTTCACAACTTCTACATATTCAAGAGTCTATTGGAATATCTTTCTTCACATGCACATAAGCTTTTTTATACAGGGCAACAACATCTATTACCATCAAGATGTTTTCTGAACCTATCCATCATGGCCTTTGAAATATGACCATAAAAGTTGCACACAATTTTGTTTTTATCATTTTTATATGGGTTAGTAAAATATTTCCATCCTAAATTCCTATTCCTCGTAGGGCTCAAAGAAGATATTCCGAATCTAAAGAAATATCAAATATAGAGATTTTTTACTAGCCTTTTTGCTTGAATTTTTATCTTCAATGTTTTGGATATCTATCGTTCTCAAAATGAATTTCCAATAAGGTATGGTAAGGTCATTTCCAATAAGGTATGGTAAGGTCTATGATGAAACTAAAAATTTTCTTGATTAAAAAAATCACAAAGTGAGGAGGATGCAAGGAGGGGTTTCTAATGACGGTTGTATTGGAGGGTATTTTTGACACACTGAACGAGATCCTTGTTGGTGAGGGCTTTCCTAAGCAGTTTACTACTAGTTTCTCAGTCCAGTACGTCTTTGGGTGGCTCTTCGCATACTTTTCTGAGAGAGGAACCAATCTTGGGGTGTACGAAGTTAATGGGGGCCTTGTAGGGTATTCTTGCTCCCGCATGCTAAAAATTGCAGGAATGAGGGCCGTCTTCAGATGGTCAAGGAGAAGCACACAAGTTTTTGGCCAATGTCTCCTTCTTCTCTAGTGGGAGCCCTTTTATTGTAGATGGTCCCGCCGATGGTGTCATTACAGACGGTTTTGGCAAGGTTTCTGACGAATAGGCCACCGAGACAAAGGAGATTATATATCTCCTAAGTGTGAGAGGATGCATCTTGCCCTTCAAGGGGGTTGGAGACAGGAAGTTGGAAGGTTACTTCCCTCACAGGATTGCGCGCCATCATGACCTGGACTAGGGGTGTTGCTTCACCATCCTTTTTGAGAAAAAGTATGGGAAGAAGGGTGAACAACAAGACCATGAAGCTCCGGGAGTGAGTCGTGAGGCTTGGACTGATATCATGAGGATGGCTTGGGAGACTTGTCTTTGCCTCATGAGGCTAAGCAAGTTCGTAGTCCCCCACTATGGTCGTGTGGGTCACGCGTCAGAAGCTTATTGGCGGTGGTAGAACATCACCAACCGTTCTTAATAGCGTTCGGAGCATCCCTAGAAGCCAACAATAGTGCCAAGCACGATAGTAGGTTGGGAAGACATTTTGCTCCACCTTTCTTCCCCCAAGTTTGTGAGTTGGATTTCCTGTAAATTGGAGAGAGCTCGCCCCGTCGGGGCAAGAATGCTCTAACTACTGATGAGCCATGTAGTGAACCCCTTGAAAAGAGGGAAAAGAAGAAAGGGGGAAGAAAGATGAAAGGGATAAAGAGTCTCGAGCCCATCCCTGTGGCCCCCAAAAGAAGCGCTCACGTGAGCAAGAAGAGTGCCTCAATTCCGAGCACGTCACCACCACCTCCACCTGCCAAGAGTGCAAGGGTAGAGGCTTCTACTGTCATGACTCCACCCCTCATGGTGTCACGTTCGGCTCTAAGGGTAGAGCCAGAAGCTACTGTGGCTTAGTCCAAAAGGCTAAGCCTGACCACCTTCAGTTTTAGTTGTGAGCCGAGAAGGGCTTCTTCTGTAGTGGTGGAGATAGTGACACCTCCTGCTGTAAGTCTTGTTGGGTCTCCTGTTCGCCTATCCCTGAGCCCAGGAGACTTACCTGTGCACCGTCATCGAAGAGGGGAGTATTGAGGCTGTCAGTGAAGACTTGGGAACAGAGGTGGTAGCTCAAGGAGTGCCTGCCCCATCTGCTTCAGAAGTGGAGCCAGAAGTGGGGCATCCCTTGGACATTCCTTCTTTGGATTTGGTGATAGTATCGGCTCCAGAGGTGCCAGCTTCAGAAGTGCATGCTGAAGATCCCTCCACTGAGCCTCCCACTCCTCTCACTGAGCCTTTGACACTTATTGTCCGTGAGCCAGCTGTCTCGGCTGATTCTCTTGTCACGGCTAGTCATTTGCCTTTCCCAATGCCAAGAGCCGCTTCAGACGTGAAGACTTCGGTAGTTGTGTCTTTATTGCGCTCAAGCCTTCAAATGGTAAAGGAGTGCCCCCTCCCCGATCTTGCAACCAAGGTCGCTATAGTTAGAGACTGTGCTACGGCCTATGATAAGGGAGTATTTGATTGGTTTGAGGGGCTCCTGCAAAACCTCGAGGGCTGGGGAGCTGAAGCCCTTCAACGTGAGTCTGTGGTGCAGGTGTCCTATGAGGCACACTTGGCTTCTTCTGAGGAAGTTTTGGCTAAGCAACAAGGTCTCATCGAGAAATAAGAGAAGAGGAAGGATTTTCTCACTTCTCATTAGGTTTGCCTTGGGGAGGACAACACTATCCTCTCTAACGAGATACATAGTGCTGAAGATGAGATAACAATGTTGCAAGTTCGCGTGGCGCAGCTGAAAACCCGACAGAGTCAACAGCAGAGGAGATATGAAGGAGGTCTCAGCAATTGGAGCGACTGAATTCCGAGATTGCATAAGTTAATGCTTTGCCAAGTGAAATCACTCAAGCCATTTATTGCCTCAAGGAGCAGAGGCAGGCTGCACTGGAGTGTGTGGATGAGTTGAAGGCAAATATTCACGAAGCTCTTGACAATTTTTAGGGACTTGTGAATTATTTATTTATTTTTCGGTTTTATCATTGTTACCCCATGAATCTTGCAATTCTTTGACATATATATGGAATAATTCTTTTTCTTCTTTGCTTGCATGCTCCCTTGATGGTTTGCTTCTCCAGCTTGCATTTTGCACATTTCGTGTTTTCCATGGTTTGCATTCTTTGCGTTGGACTCTCATCTCCTCAAGGAACGGGATAAGGGATGGGCCTCGAAAGCCTGTTGGGAGTGAATTTGAACTCCTCCATGCATGACTTGAATTCCCTCTAGGGTTTTCGTTCAAGTCCTTGGGGCATGTGCCATTTCTGGTTTTCACAAGGACCCTGTATTTATTTTTTTTTGTGGCGCTTTTGCCCATGGTTTTTATACTATGTCTGCCATTTTTATATTTTTACTCATAATGCCCTTGTGGGTTTTCATCGTCCCACTGAGCGAAAGGCTAAGATGCCACTGTTGGATGAAGAGGTTCAGGAGCTTGGTGAATGAAGCTTGAATGAATTTGACATATTGGACAGTTTTTTGCGACCATAAGGGAGTTAGTATTCAGAGTAGGCCAGTAATAGCCTATCTTGATGATTTTTCTGTACAACTTAGGACCAGATTGATGCATCCCACAAACTCCATCATGAACTTCTTTGAGCATGTGGTTTACTTTTTTTTTTATCACTGCATCCGAGCAGCATATCATTATAGGAGATTCGAAATAAGATATCGTCACGATACACATATCGTGTGGCTGACCTTCGGATCTTATTGTGCTCAATAAGGTCTTTAGGAAGCCGATTATGTTGGAGATACTCTTTGATTGGGATGCACCAATCTGCTACTAGCTCTACTTCTGCACACACATGCTCTGACAACTCTGACTCTTCTTCATTTTGTCCTTTGATCGTGGAAGATTTTGGAGAGCGACATGAGGTTTGTGCATCCTTCTTATCTACAATGTCTGCCCTGAATGGGTAAGGAGGGCATGGGCATTCTTTCAACCATTGGTCCTTGCCTTCATCGTTGAATTTCTTAACAATTTCACCACATCTCCATTCAGCTACCCATACTGACATGGGCCCTTTTAGTGACATTTGAATCGTCGCCCCTAACTTGGCGAGCGCGTCGGTTTGTGCATTAAGCCTTCGAGGTACCTGTTCAAGATTAACCTCTTCAAATTCATCTATCAACGATTTGGAAGTATTGAAGTAAGGCTTGAGGTTTTCCTTCCTTACATCATACACCCCTTTTAGTTGCTTGATGACCAACTTTGAATCTCCATAGATGCTCAAGTATTTCAAGTTCATGTGGGAGGCATAACGCTTGATATTCTCCTTTGTTATGTGATTCTATCTCCAAGAGAGAGAAAGAAAGAGGGACAAGGCCATCATGAGGGGTAGAGAATACCACTCCGACACTGCCTTTCTCGGATCGAAATGCTCTGTCAAAATGCATATTTCAATCGCACGAGACTTCGACGTGAAATACTTCTTCATCTGACAAATCATCGATTAAGGGAGTACCAGGTGGTAGAGGATGTGTAGCTAAGAAATCTGCAAAGACTTGACCTTTGACAGCTTTTTGTGGCACATAACTCCATGAGGAGTAGTGACCATTTCGCAAGGTGGCTTGACAGGCAGAGGTCCGACAAGAGAAATTTGATAGGATGTGCTCGAGAGATAAGCTGAACCAGATGTGAAAGTAAATAGTGTCGGAGCTTCTGTACTACGAAGATGAGGGCCAGACACATCTTCTCTATCGAGGAGTAATTCTCTTTAGCCCTTTGCATCCTTCGACTCAAGTAATATAAAGCCATTTATTTCCCCTCGTTTTTGTTTTGAGCAAGTAGAGCTCCTAGTGATTCATCTGGTGCAGTTACATATAGAATAAGGGGGCTGACACAGAAAGAACGGGGGGTTTCAGCAAATAGCTTTTGATGTCTTCAAAATCCATTTGACGTGCCTCGTCCCATTCGAAAGGCACGTCCTTCTTCAAGAGATGGGAGAAGCGTTGGTAGAGTCCTGAAAGGTTAGAGATGAACCTCCGTATGTAGGCAAGCTGTCCTTGAAGAGATCTGAGCTATCGCAAATTTCTTGGTGGCATCACCTCTTGAATGGATTTAATCTTGATAGGTTCAATCTCCAGGCCTCGATATCTATCAATGAATCCCAAGAATTTTTCAGATTGTACGCTGAAAGCACACTTCAAGAGGTGCATTTTGAGCTGATGAAGACGAAGTCTCTCAAAGACTTTTTCCAGATTTCTTATGTGATTGCTTTTTTTGTCGGACTTTACCATGAGATCATCTACATAGCATTCCACTTCTTCATGGAGCATGTCTACAAAGACAGTGGTCATAGCCCTTTGATACGTGGCTCCAACATTTTTGATGCCAAAGGGCATCACTGTGTAACAAAAGACTCCCTTAGGAGTTAAGAAAGTAATGGACTCTTCATCTTCTAGAGCCATCTTTATTTGGTTATACCTTGAATAACCATCCATGAACAGAATGCTTGCAGTTGGCGGTTGAGTCTATCAACAACTCTGTGAATAGGAGTGAGAAATCATCTTTAGGACAAGTTGTATTTAAGTCACGAAAGTCAATACAAACCCTGATCTGCCTATTTTTCTTCCGACTAGTACAACATTAGCCAACCATTTTGGGTATTTGACTTCTTGAATAAAATGTGTTGTCTTAAGCTTGTTCACTTCTTCTTCGATCTAGATTTCCAAATCAGGTTTGAACCTCCTTCATTTATGCATGACGGACTTGGAAGATGGGTCAATTCCCAATATGTGAGCTGCAACTCGAGGATCAAGGCTCGACATTTCTTCATAATGCCAAGAAAATACATCTCGATTGGCTTGCATAAATTCAATATACTCCTTCTCCTCCAGGGGCATGATGGCCGAGATAAAGATGGGCCTTGGGTCAGTTTCATCACCCAAGTTCAATTCTTCTAAGTCATGAGCCGTGGCTTGACCACCATCTTCCAAGAATTTCGAAGCCTCTCATATCTCTTCCTCATTGAGTGAGATAGAATCAATGGCTTGCTCATGTATTTCAAGGACCTCGACTGTTTGCTTCACAGATGACGGTTCTTTTTTAGTTTAGGTAACTTCTATTATTTCTTAAGGTTGACCTCTTCAGAAATAAGTTCTAGGGGATTCTTGTGACACTATCACATGAAAGATTGGATCAATGAAGAAAGACCACGAGGGTAGGCTTGGGTGCCCCGTGTAACCAATGCCTTCTTTTTGAATATGTTGAGACGCTGTAGTCTCGATGACGGCAAAGGGTGCCAACATTCCTTTACCATCATTCAATCCTTGGTTGTTGGATGGCTCGTAATCCATTTTGCTCACAATTTGATGAGCCATGAGACTGTATAGATCCCCATTTAGACATGGATGCAACATCTAGAAAAGGGTTACTGTGAGGGTTCACTTGAACAGTTGTTCCCCGAGTTTCTAAGTTAAAACCTGGTAAAGGAATGGGAGCGGATCTTGGGGGAGCAACCTCAATCTTAGCCTTTCCTTTTCTTATGACTGGTTGGGCCTCGATCTTGATGGGTAGGAGGACCGTGCGGGGATCCGGATGTGTGGGTCCGACTCGAGATAGCTCTCTTGGGAACCGCGGCGTGTGAAGTGCACGTGCGGACATGTACCAACTAATGAGAGAGGATTATAGGGTGTGAGGTGGGACCTACCTCGCGGTGGGTTCGTGACATGCTCGAACGTTTGCAGGCGCCCTCTTAGATCATGATGGAAAGCCCCCTACCTTGAAGCTGGTTCGGCTCTAGCTCCCTAGCTCGCACTCTGTTGCTCGTGAACACACATACATAAAATTGGCAGACAAGTAGGTCGAAAGATCCTGACTTGTTGTTAGAGGGATACGTATATAAAAGAAAAATATGGGGGTGATATGAGACTTATTTGTTAGTCTGACAGCCTTTCGATGCTGTCATGTCAAATAATCTCATATGTATAAATAAATAAGTAAATAAAATGATTTGGGTGAGATGATAGTAGAGGAGATAGTATGGACATTTAGAGGAAAAAGGGGGAGGAGTTTATAAGAGGTGGGAGACAGGGTTTTAAGAGAGGAGATAAGGAGAAAAGAGAATGAGGAGGAATGAGAGAAGGAGGAGGAGGAGAGAGAAACATGAAAAAGAGAAAGAAAAAAATTGAGAGGAAGAGAGAGAGAGAACGAGAGAGAGAGCAAGAGAGAGAGACCGAGAGGAAGAGTGAGAGAGGAAGAGAGAAGTGGGTCGACGGCCTAGCCGTCAGCCCGGTTAGGCTTTAGAGAGAAAGAGAGAGTGAGAGAGAAAGAGGAAGGGAGAGAAAGAGAGGGAGAATAAAGAGAGAGAAGAGAAGGCAAGAGAGGGAGAATAAAGAGAGAGAAGAGAAGGCAAGCTGGCAGCTTAACCGCCGATCTGGTTAGCTGTGAGGGAGAGAGAGAGAGAGGGGAGAAAGACAGAGAAAGAGGATGAAGAAAGGGAGAGAAAGAGAGAAGAAGAGACAAGGAGGGGAGAGAAGTGGAGCCGCTAGCCATAGTTAGGCTTTAAAGAGAAAGAGGGAGTGTGAGAGAAAGAGGAAGGTAGAGAAAAAGAGGGAGAGAGAAAGACGAAAGAGAGAGAAGAGAAGGGGGGCTGACGAGGATGCAGAGGTATGAGAAAGAGGGTTCTAAGAGGAAGAAAGATGAATTAGGGACTTGCCGACAAGTTTGGAAGGCAGTGCATGTAAGAACAGCTTGGGCAATCTGTCTCGATATTACGTAGGTGAACAAATTTGTTGTTCCCCATTATCGCAGGATTGGCCAGGCTACAGAGGCCTACTAACATTGGTGGAGGTCAACATTCGGTATTGACAAGTCGATCATCCTTGGAAGGGGGAAAATAACATTTGGCGACATGACACCAAGCAAGGTAGGAATTTCAGGCCGCCTGCGTTCCTGAAGGCTTTCAAACTGGATTTCTCGAGACTAGGAGTAGCTTGGGATCTCGCGAGCAATGGTGGTCGATGATGATTCACCATAAGTTCTTACGCTTAAAGAGAGGACATGGACCCCCTTTGATGATTAGTTAAGTGCCTTGATTTCGCCCTCCGGATCTAGGTGATCTGACGGCACGTGTCTTGAGTTTCTGGTGAGCCTGAGATTTGAGATCGCTCTTTCGAAACCTTGTTCGAGGGCAAGGGCAGGTATACCAACCAATGAGAGCGATCTCCCTTGACCTGAAATCCTCTTGTTTTTCTGCACAACACTTCTATGGTTAACTTAAGGGACCCACTTTGTCTTAGGGCAATGCACGTTCACATGAGAAGGCGATGAAGTGCAAGGTTTGGTGAAAGATAGAAAAGAGAAGAGAGCTTGACGTAGGGGTGAGACTAGCATGACAACCAAATATTACCGACTCGGAGTGATAGTAAGATGGGGATAATTCTTAGGACTAGCACAACAGTAGCACTACTCGAAACCGAGGTCGGCACGGTGGTGCTAAGCTAAGTCTATCCTCAGTCAAGTGAGAAGAGAACGGGATGAAGAGAAGAGGGCGAGAAGGCAAAGAGAAGAGAAGTTCGGACGTCAATAGGCATCGCCGTTGACAACGCGAGGAGACGACACATTGCGGACGGTGCTGACTCCCGATGAGGCACACGGTGATAGTTTCTCTTAGGTTGCATGGCGATAGGTGCGGGACACGGGGAGAACGATGATGGGCACTGTACGCATGGAGGAAGCTCACGAACGACGATGGGTTTTGCCAGAGCCTCTAGCGGGCGGCGATAGGTATCGCCATCTTCGTTAGACCCCTGCAAGCGGCAATAAACTTCATCGTATGGGTTCTTCATCGAGACGTCACAACTACATCTGTGGGCGGTGATAGATAGTGCCATCTACAAACTTCACTTGAAGAAAGAGACGGGCGAAGAGAAGGGGAGGGGGACTCATGCATGGTGTTGCCATCGCCATGCACAACCCGTGAGACCAAGGGAGAGGCATGCATGGCACTGGCACTGCTGTGCACGCACGACCTCTACAAGGAACTCAAATGAAGAAGAGAGAGGACAGAGGGGAGAAGAGAGAGAGAAGAAGAAAAGAAAAAGAAAAGAGAAAACGTTTACCTCAAACCAAGGGGTACTGATCATAAGTTTCTCTCACCTCACTCTCTCTCTCAAACGTGAGACCACAATGAAAAGAAAGAGAAACTTGTATTAAGTGAGAACTCTTTCTTGTGTGTGTATGCCTCTGTCTCTCTTTTTCTGCGTACAATGATGGTATGTATATATAGAAGTGTGCCCCAAACATGGGTGGATGATCAAAAGTAACCATAATTGTTGGAAATTAAGATTAAATTGAATTAAAAGAAATTAAAAAATAGGGTGAACAATGACAGATTTGCCCATTCCTAACAAATTGTGGAATTTCAGAACAGTCCTTGTGTTGCCTTAGGACTTGCGCGATCTTGCATGGCCGATCTGGGGCCGTTCTGATGCCTGGTTGATTATAAGATAATTGTTTTCTTGTAGGAATTGGCATGGCACACGATTTGATACCAATTTCGAGCTATAGATCGTATTTTTGACGCACGATCATGTGACTTGAAATTTGAGTAGATCTTGAAACTTTGGATTGATAGTGTGTTCATTCCTTGATGTTTTTTTGTGTTTTCTTTGCTGAATCACACTGAGCATGCCACTACGATCACAGGGCACCAAATGCAGCTCGATTCCGTGGCAGAACGAAGATTTTGCAAGTTTGAAATTTTGGCCAGAATCAAGGATTCTGGTGATGAAATTTGTAGTATGTTTATCAGCTTTGTGTGAAGAATTCGATCGTTCATCATGTACGGGGTTTGGGTCAGAGATGGCCTGAGACCTTACGCTCGAAATGGAGTTAGTCTCGCTTCGATCGGGCTTGCGAGCGACGTGATTTGACTGCTCGAGTGAGGCATGATGTTGTTGACTTCCCTGCACTTTCTTCATGGATCAACAACTTCTCTCTACCTTTCTTCGCGCTTGGGTATCGTCACTGGTCGTGCCACATATCGAATCGCTCGTCTTGAGACGACGAACATGCTCACCAAATTTGAGCACGATCCAACTTAAGATGAGTGTGATATGAGCGTCAAAATTTACTGGTCATGACTGTCCCTTCAATGGTGTAGTGTTGCAGGGTGGCCACACGGGAATAGCATGTGGCTTCTTCTGTTTCACTCTTTCGCATATAACTTCTTCTTAGAATGTCTGTTTGAGATGAAACTTGAACCTTGGGGGTTTACAGCTATGTCAGATCTAATGGTAGTGGTCCCACAACAATTTGAGATGCTGAAAATGTAGCTCTAGTTATAGGCGTCCGTTTCAGGGTGCTAGAGGTTGATTCTACCGGAACTGTTTCTTAGTCTGCACTGCCTTAGACATGTCGAAATGTGACAAAACATAGCAGGAGACTCTTGAGAGACCTCAGAAAGATTTAGGCCAGTTTTGGGGCTATTATGAGACTGTCGGAATTCCCACTACTTGCTAGGCCTTTATTGAGCGGGGGCCTCATGTTCATGAAAAATACCTTCCAATAGCATGCCCCACCGAATGTTGTGCTTCGAGATAATCAAGAAGTGCAATCATTTGGGAATTTTGAGGGATCTTTGTCAAAGTCCACACCCTCAAGAAACTATCTGTTGTTCTGGAGCATGAGGCCTTTATCAGGATCTCCTCGTACAGAACCAGGTTCTTTTTGAAGGCCAAATGCTACGAACTTTCGATCGGCATTGTTTGCTGCTACACCAGGTTTTCTTTTGATGCTCAAGGTATCTCCTGTAGGTCCCATCTAGTGGGGTCCAGTCGGAGGCTTCTGACCGATCCCAAAGTTTGGTCCCATGTAGGCTAGGGGATTTGGCGAAGACGTACCCTGAAGCCTGTGGCAGGTTAGACCCTGGCTTTGTCAGTTTCTTGCCTTCGCGATGACTCTTAGCATTTCTGGAGAGATCTTTTGATCATCGTCCTCACCTCAAGGACTCTTATTGTGGTTGGGAGATCTTATGCGGCTCTCATCACTTCCTGATGAGCCATGAAACTGGGGAGATCTTATGTGGCTCTCACTCCCTGATGAGCCATGAATTCGGGGAGATATTATGTGCTCTCACTCCCTGATGATCCATAAAACCGGGGAGATCTTATGTGCTTTCACTCCTTGATGAGCCATGAAACGAGGGAGATCTTATGAGGCTCTCCCTCCTTGGTGAGCCATGAAACTTGAGAGATCTTATGAGGCTCTCACTCCCTGATGAGCCATGAAACTGGGCAGATCTTATGAGGTTCTCACTCCCTGATGAGCCATGAAACAGGAGTGTCGGTTGAGGTTGTGGAAGTACGTCAACTTGCTTGGTCGGTTCAAGCGCCCTTTCGTGGGTTTTCACTTGAACAGGGGAAGTGGAGTCATGAAGATGATTTTCACCAAATTCTATTATCTCTGAGCTTTTTTTACTCATGACCTTGCGGCCATGTCTACCCTTTTCATCCATTTTTGCTCACGGTGCCCCTTTGGGGTTTTCACCATGCTTGGATTTATTTTTCCATAGAACTCTTTTACTCATGGTTTCGTGACCATGCCCGTCCTTTATTTTTACTCATGGTGTTCCTTTGTTCAGATGTACACCATGCCCATTTTTTTTGAGGAAGCGAGTTTTAGGGTCGTGCCTCGAGACCTGTGCGAAGCCTTTTAACATCATGCGGTCAGGATGTGCGCTATATTTTATGGTCATACAGCTGGACCGTGGTAGAGAATGGTAGTCTGTAAAGGCCATGGAGTGAGTCTGGTGATGACTTTGACTCACTTGGGAGGATGGCATGAAGTTGCCTGCGAGTTGATGATAAATAGATGAATGGTGGTGATCCACTAGCTGACGACGAATATGAGTGCCTAGATGGCTTCCCGTTTGGTGAGCATGGGTAAGACTCACTGGGGGATGATGAAAGATGGTGAAGGTGGTTCGTGGACACAGATGGGCCGGCTAGGGAAGACGTGCGTGGAGATCCATGTAAAGTGCGTGTGAGCCTAAGTAGGCTCACTAGGGAGAAGACGAGGGTACGGGCATACAAATAGGTTAGTTAGGGAAAGAGTACAGGAAGATGTATGTGAACGGGGTGTGCAGTTAATGAGGGCATGTTTAAAGGTCGCGCCTCCTAGACCTAGGCAAAGTAGTTTAACGTCATGCGGTTAGGATGCACACTATGGTTCAAGGTCATATAGCTTGGACCGTAGTTATGCAGTTTTAGGTCATGCAGCCAGGACCATGCAGTTTAAGGTCGTGCAACTAGACCTCTGCTATAGTTTAAGTTCATATATTTTGGACCATGGCTATGCAAGTTTAGGTCTTGCAACCAGGACCGTGCAGTTTAAGGTCGTGTAACTAGACCTCCGTTATAATTTAAGGTCGTATAGTTTGGATCATGGCTATGCGGTTTTAGGTCATGCAACCAGGACCGTGCAGTTTACGGTACGAGCCCCTGTCCAATCAAATGCTAAGGGGTGAGGAAATAACTTCTCCCCTATTCAAGGTCATTGAAGTCACAGCAGGTTGCCATAAGATGAAGCAAGGGGTGGGCTTTTCATTTTGGTCTCAAGCTATGAAAGGGTGGTAGTAATGAAATGGAAAACGAATAAAAATTAGAGACATGCATCGCATAGAAAAGAAAATAACTATTTCATTCATCAAACAAGAATATTACAAGTGTTGCTTCTTTATAATAAAGAGAAAAATAGAAAGAAGATGTTGTAAAAAATGGTCAATGATCTCATTGACCCTTCCCTTACACTCATTAGTCGAGGCTCTCATTTGCTCGATGCCCACTCTCAATTCAGCCACCAGCTCAGCCTCGTGCTTCATTAAGGCTAGCTACTCGCCCAAGGAGTACTCAAGGTCCAACACCTTCTGGCTCAGTTCCTTATCTTCGGTGTCCCAAATTGCCATCTCCTCCTCCAGTCTGGCAAGCTCTTGTGCCCATTTAGCAATCTTCGCCTTCAGGTCTGCACCTTATTATTGCGCGTTATGGCCTTCTCGACAAGGGAAGACTTCTAAGAGATGGTAGCCTCTATCTCCCCTACCTGGACTTGTGCCAGCTCCCAGTTCTGTGCTAGGGAAGCTTCCAATGACTCTAGTTGCAAGCCCTCTAGATGCGTTGCAACCTTTTTTACCTTCATAGCCCTCATCCTCCATCCCTCCAGCTCACTGGTAAGACTGTCAAAATAAGGAAGGACTTCAAGCGCATTCCCTAAGGCGATCCCCCTCAACTGTAGGATCGATGTTCCAAGCTATTCGAGGGACAACTCCTTCAGCTTATGGAGTCCTGTCCGAAGCATCTAAAAAATGACGCCCGACAGCCCATTGAAAGTAGGCTTGGGCAATACATTGTGAGCGATCATAAGAGGAGGATCCTCAACTGCAACTAAGGCCTCGAGCTCCTCAGATCCAGGAGCAACCTCAGGCTACTCTGGTACCTCAGCAGCGGTTCTCTCGCTCAGATCTCCTATCATGTTCGCGTCAGGCTCGACCCTTTCAAGCTCATATGCCATAGCTTCACCCTTTGTAAGCTCCACAGCCTCAGCCGAGGCTAGGTTGACCTTCTCGCCTGGAGCTACTACCTCAAGCTCATGCTGCACCACGGTAGGCTCCTCTCCCGAGGCAGCGATCTCTCCCTGTGTCCCCTCTTCTTGAAACACCATCACCACCTTGGTAGGTTCGACGCCTTCCCCTTCTTTTTCTTCCCCCCGGTCATCCACGACGACCACATTAACTAAAGGCTCTCCTATGGGGCTTGCCTCCTCCACAATCGTGGGGGCCGCCTCCGAGCCCTCCAAGCTTGATCCCTGAGGGTGTCCTTCCTCTGTGTCCCCCGCAGCCACATCAATCGAGGCAGCAACCTCTTGCTGCTCGGGTGGTTCCTCTTCAGTCCCTGAGGCTCCATCCTCTTCTATAACCACAAGCTCTACCGGGACTTCCCTCTCCTTGATAGCCTCCAGAGCCCTAGAGGCCCTCTTCGCCTCCACCATCTCATCAGCCCCATTCACCTCCATCAGGACTGAGTCCCCCCCCCCCCCCCCTTCCAGCCACGAACATCGCTTCCTGATCTGAAGCAATTTTGATCAGGGCAGTAGGCTCTGAGGCACCAGCTTGAGCCTATGAAGGGCCAGGAGACGGTTCTGGTGAAGGAGAAGGCGAATCCTCAAGAGCAGAGGGCGATGCAGAAATAACATGAGACACATTGCCCTCAAAAGAAGCTGAGGTTGAGGAGCCGTCTTCTAACTCACGAACCACTGGAGCATCTAGGGGAGCCTGCTTCCTCTTCTTTCCTTTTGCTTGCTCCGGTGCAGCAGCCTTGGAGGTGCCTAATTTGGACGAACTGGCTGCTAGCTTCCTATGAGAGCCGCTCCTTATCAACTCATTCAAATCCTAGACGGGACGCCCTTCGTGACCCGGGACCTTGCGGCCTTCCTTCCATTTAAAAATAAGGAGTGGCCCGTTAGCTGTCATCTCTCGACAGGTAGCTTGGATGTGAGCGATATGATGAAGCGGGGATGTGGTACCATTGAACAAGGGTAGCTTCCCTTTCTAATAGTTTGGGGGAAACGACACCTAGTCAATGTATGAGGGGTACGGCTTTTCATAAAATGGTACCCCTTGCATGCTCGGGATCTTACTCTTGAGACTATGAGTCACCATGGCATCTACATCGGTTTGTGAAACCATGCTGGAGCAGAGCTATCTTGGGAGGCCGGTGGGGGAGTTTGCTTAGGAGTTGTGTCCTCACCATGCGAGGAATTGGCCTCATGGTGAGGGGAAGCAGGAGGTCTGGAGGCTTCCAAGCGATCCATCTTTTCGAGAATGGACTGCATCATCACCTTAAACCTGTTCATCTGCTCTTCTTGGGCTTCAGTCGGCTCATCGATCACCATGACTTTAACCATTTCTTCTGGAGGATCAGAGCCAGGTGGAGTAGTGGATTGCTGGGGTTAGCGAGTCATACGCCGCAAGCCGATTTATAGGAGCTCAGCATGCCCCGACTGGACTAGAATCTTGTATGCCGATCTTGTGAGGACCGGTTCTTGATGGCCTTGGGACCATGATTTCTTGGAAGCTCGATCTTTTCCTGTGATGATAATCACCGAGCCATATGCTCGGACTTCTTACTCAGGTTCTGGAATCCGAAGAGGGAAGAAGGGATTGTGAGCCAGGAGGTCATCGAGAGTGGTAACCTCAACTGCCTTAGAGGCCTCTCTAGTCAAGATCTGCAGGCCTCTCTTCTGCTTGATCTTGAGGCTGCAATAGATTTCACTCCAGAATTGAGCCAGATATTTGGACTGCCCCGTCTTTCTTGAGCACGCGTGGGCTATGTCCATCAGTTGGAGCAGAGAGTGAGGTCCAAGGATAAAGGGAAATCTGGGCTGCTGCCATAGAGGTTGTAGGCTTCTATCTGCCATCAGGTGTTTGCCCCTAGTTCCCTTGTGAGGTCCAAGTGCATGATTGACCTGAGGCGGCTCACTCAAGATGGTACTCTTAAGGAAAACCTTTGAGTACCAGGTCTCGAGGTGTTGGCCTAGAAAAGGGAGGGTTACAAAAGAAGGAACCAGCTCGCGACTCCACCTGAGTTGGGATCGGGGAGGAACATGTGAAGCTGGTGTATGTGCACCTTTAGAGTTAACCCTCCGGGTGACTTGGGGGTCAGCTAGTTCGACCTTATGAGGCCAATAACCACGAGCTTATGTTTGTGAGGGATTGGGTGGTAGCTCATCTCTCACAGGGTGAAGCCATGTGTGCTAGAGGGAGGACGAAGTGGTCGACCCCCGTGTGCTCGAGCTGGCATAGAACTAGCATTGCCCCGAGCTGTGGAATGCAGATGCATGGTGCATGCAGGGTTCATCTTGAGAAGGCCTAGCCTTGAATGCGAGCTCAAGGCAGCATGAAGGTTGCCCCGAGGTGTGGCTTGAGTGGACGTGCATGGTACTCAAGACCAGCATGATGGCAGTACTGCTCGACAGCCAAACCGCTATTACAGTGCTAGATTGAGTCTATCCTTTAGTCAAGCGAGAAGAGAAGAAAAGAGAACAAAGGGAAGACACGAGACTGTGAAGAGGAAGGTCCCGATGACGTTAGGCATCGCCGTCCACAACCGTGGAGTAATAGTGTCGTGGGCCCTGGACGGTGCTGGACACTGCTGCTCTCGACGAAGGGACGGGCAGTGAGCAACAGACGCTGTCTGTGACGGCGACACGTGTGCTCCCCTTGAAGAAGGATCACGAGTGACCTGGGCATTAGGCTGGGCTCAAGCAAGTGGTCTAACCTTAGGAGGCCGAGAACTGCGAGCAGGTGACTGTAAGAGAATAGGTGGGAACCTACCCCTTACAGGGTGTGCTAGTGTGTGCTGAGTAAGAGGACGAGAAGAGCATCTTCCGTGTACTCAGGTTGACACAATAATAGTGTTGCCCCGAGCAGTGGTATGCATATGCATAACGTGAGCTAGAGGTAACATAAGGGTTGCCCCGAGGTGTGGCTCGAATGGATGACCCATGAGCCTTATGGTGTGTGCGAGAGGTGGAGGCCCTGGGGTCTCTGCCTCAATGTGTCGAGCCTCTGAGTGTAGAGACTTGTGGTGGTTCAAGAATGTGGGGGGTAACCTTGCGGCGACCCATGGGAGAAATGACGACTTGTTTGCCTTTTACAGTAAGGGACTGGACAACCTTCCGACGTACCTCGGCAATACGATTAAAAAGCAACTTGCCAGTGATAGGGTGTATGCTGTGTGCGAGAACAAATGTGCTTCCAATGCAGGGGGCCTTGACAGGAGTTTCACAAGAGCTAGGAGATGGGGAGTTAGGGACTTTTAAGTTCCTCCTCACACCAATACAGGTTAAGACATGGGAGCTAGACCCCGGGTCTTTACTCAAAAGGAAGGTTGGGAATAAATTTCGAGGAAATTGTTCCCTACTGACACTCGAGAATGCAGGGATAAGAAAATCCCCGATCCAGATGAATGGGATACAGAACCCGGAAGCCATAAGAGTGTGGAAACAAAAAAATAGAAAGGAGAAACTATCCAAATAAGAACAATCCGACGAAGGGGTAGTAAGTCCCCAGTGGAGTCGCTAAGCTGGTTAGGTGCCTCGATCTTGCCGTTCGGATCTGGATGATCTGGTGGCACACGTCTCAGGTTTTAGGAGCACCCAAGATTTGAGATTGCTCTCTGAGGAACCTTACTAAAAAAAAAGGGCAGGTGGACCAACCGATGAGAGAGGAATTTAAGGCAGATTGACTAGCCTTAGGAGGCTGAGAATCATGAGCAGGTGTCTGTAAGGAAACAGGTGGAAGCCTGCCCCTTATAGGGTGCGCTAGTGTGTGATGAGTAAGAGGATGAGGAAGTCCTTCCTTGTTTACTCGGGTTGACGCAGCAACGGCTTTGCCTGAGAGGTGGGATGCACATGCATAGCGTGTGCAGGACCTAGCCCTAGGAGGTTCGGTCCTGAACACTGGCATGAGGCAATACGAGAGTTTCCCAGAGGTGTGGCTCAAGTGGGAAGCCCACGAGCCTTAGGCAAAGCCATTTCTGCGACCTCCTAGAGCTACGTCTTGTACACGCTATGCATGTGGCTGTGGCTCAAGTGGCAAGAGGTGGAGGCCCTAGGGTCTCCGCCTCGATGTGACAAGCTTCTAAGGATAGAGACTCGTGGTGATGCAGAAATGTGGGGGGGAACCTTACGGTGACCCACAGAAGCAACGACAACTTGTTTTCCTTTTGCAACGAAGGACTAGGAAGCCTTTTGATGTACCTCAGCAGTACGACCGAAAGTGACTTGCCGGTGATAGGGTGCATGTTGTGAGTGGTGGCGTGTGTGCCACATACCTAGGGTGCCTTGGCGGAGGTTCCACTAGAGCGAGGAGATGGGGAGTGAGGGACCTTTAAGTCCCACCTCACACCCATCCAGGTTAGGACATGGGAGCTAGACGTGGGGTCTTTGCTCAAAAGGAAGGTTGGGAACAAAGTTGAAGGAACTTGTTCCCTGAAGACACTCACGAATGCAGGGATTAAGAATTCCTCGATTTGGATAAATGGGTTACAGAACCTAGAAGCCATGTGTGAAAAACAGAAAATAAAAGGAGAAACTAGCCAAAAAAGTATGATCCAACTAATGGGTAGTAAATCCCTAGTGGAGTCACCAAGCTGGTTAGATGCCTCGATCTCGCCCTCCGGATTTGGATTACCAGATAGCATGTGTATCGAGTTTCAAGGGAACCCGAGACTTGGGATCGCTCTCTCAAGAACCTTGATAAAAAACAAAGGCACGTAGACCAACCGATGAGCGAGGAATTTTAGGTGGGATCGGGACTTACTCGAGCTGACTCACGTGGGCTCCCTCTTAGATCACGAAGAAAAGTCCCCCAGTCATAAAACTGGTTTAGAATAGCCTCCCTTGCCCTGTACTCTCCTGTTTTTGTAATCACACACATATGGCAAATGTTACAAGACAAGTGGATCAAGGGACCCCACCTTGCCTTTAGGGAACACAGAAGTGCCCATTCAGAAAGAGGAAGAGAAGACTAAGAGAAGAAATATTGGGGTTAGAAGAATTTGACCAGATGTGAAGACCGACACAGTGACTAAACTAGTAAGTAATTGACCCCGCGTGGCAGTAAAGTGGGCTCGGTAACTCAGACCGGCTCAACAAAATTACTAATAGACGACAGTACCAATACCAACTAGCTAGACACAATGGCTTGTCTCTCGTGGGGATAAAGTGGGCACAATAACTCTGACCAGCACAACGACATTACGGCTAAATGACAAGACTACCGTGGAAGGCTAGTCTCAACCCCTCTTAATCAAACGAAAGAATAAAAGAAGAATAGATATCAGAGGGAGAGAGAAAGGAAGAAGGATAAGCGAAGAACAAGAGAATAGAAAGAAGGGGAGAAAGCGAAGGAAAGGAGAGGAAGCGCGTGAAAGAGGATAGAGGGAAAAGAAAAGGTAAAGACAAACACAGGCGACAATGAGAGAAGGAGAGAGAAAACATAGACGGCGCTATGTCCCAGCCGGTTGTGACGAATAGGGAGAAGAAAGAAAAGACACAGGCGACGATGTGCTTCCGTCGATTGTGATAGAAGGAACGGGAGAGAAGACACAAGTGGCGATGAGACTTTGCCGGCTATGTTAGAAGAAGAAAGAGAAGACGTAGATTGTGCCGAGCCTTCATCTACTGCGGTAGAAGAAGAGGAAAGAGAAGACACAGACAACGTTAAGCTTTCACTGGCTGTGGTGAAAGAAGAGGAAAGATAAGACATAGGTAGCGTTAAGCCTTCACCGGCTGTGTTAGAAGAAGAAGAAAGAGAAGACACTGGCAACGCTAAGCCTTCGCCAGCTATGTTAGAAGAAGAAGAAAGAGAAGACATAGACGGCAGCGAGACTTCCCCAACTATGTTAGAAGAAGAAGGGAAAGAAGACACAGGCGGCGCTGACTCCTTGCTGGCTATGTTAGAAAAAGAGGAAAGAGAAAGAGGACAGACGGCAATGGGCTTCGCCGTCTGGGACACAAGAAAGACAAAAGAGAGAACACAGACGACAATGAACTTCTCCTTCTACGACACAAGAGAGATGAGAGAGTTTTGACAGAGGCCCAGCCCGCCATCCAGGTTAAGGCCTGGCTCACTGTTTGTGTCTCAAAAACATAAGACATCAAACCTAACAAGAGATCTGCCATGGGTGAATAGAGAAAAGAAAGAAGAGCAGGGAAAGAGAGACATGATAAACCAGAGGAGGAAGAGAGAGAAAGAGATAAAGATGAAAGCATGAGAGAGAAAGGGAGAAATAGAGATGGGAGAGAAAAAAGGAAGAGAGAGAAATCGATGGAGGTAAGGAAGAAAAGAGTAGAGAGAAAGAGAGATAGAGATGAGAGAGAAAAGAGGAGAGAAAAAGAGAGAGATAGAGATGAGAGAGAAAAGAGGAGAGAGAAAATTACCTTATCGAAGGGTATTGACCCTTTTTTCTCTCCTCTCTCTCTCTCTCCAAAACACACCCAGAACTCAAGTAAGAAGCGAAATTTTTATTAAATGAATGAAGTTTTGAACCGAAGGTCCTTTTACAATTAGGCTTAGCATATTTATATAGAATTGGGCCAAAAACATGAGTGGATGCCCAAAAACTACTTAAATTGATGATAATTACAATTTAATTAAATTAAAAGAAATTCTTAAATGGGTACAAAAGGACTGTTTTGTCCCTGTCTAACAATAGATGGAATTCTAGAACAGTCCCTACGGCTGCCTGAGAACTTGCGTGATCCTCTTTGACTTATTCGGGGTTGCTTTGGTGCCTGTTTGATTGAAAGATGATAGTTTTCTTGTAGGGCTCGACATGGCAATCAATTTGACACCAATTTCGAGTCATGGGTCATGTTTTTAGACCATGATCATGAGACTTGAAATTTGAATGAATCTTGAAAACTTCGGATCATTAGTGTGCGCGTTCCTTGATGTTTTTCTTCGGTTTCATTGTTGTAGTGCACTGTGCATGCCATCATGATCACGTGGAAACAAACGAGACATGATTTGGAGGCCGAACAAAGATTTTGCAACTTTAGGTTTTGGCTAGAATTTAGAATCTGACGAATGAAATTTACAGTCACTTCATCGCCTTCGTGTGTAAAATCCAACCATTCATCATGTACGGGGTATGGACCAATGATAGCCTTAGACCTTACACACACATTAGAGTTGGTTTCGTGTTGATACAATGGTCGCTCGAGTGAGGCGTGTCGTTGCTGAATTTTCTGCAACTTCTTCACAATTCAACAACTTATTTCTAGCTTTTCTCCTGGTTCGGACGTTGTCATAGGGCATACAACATTTCGAAACGCTCGTTTTGACGAGACGAACATGCTAAAAAAAATTTGATTGTAGTCCGACTTGGAAGGAGTGAGATGTGAAGACGACCACCTTTAATGGTGTTTTAGTGCAAGGTGGCCACACAGGAATAGTGTGTGACTCCTCTTATTTCAACGTTTTGCTCACAACTTTGTCCTTGAGTGTTCGATTAAGCTGAAACTTGACCCATAGGGATTTTCGACCGTCTCGGATCTAATGGCTATGCTCCCATAGCTGTTTGACACACCAAAAATATAGTTCTAGTTGTAAGGTCTGTTTCAGGGTGTTAGAAGCAATTTTCTAGAATTGTTTATTTGTGTTCACTGCCTTGGATATGTCGAAATGCGACGAAACTCGGTAGGTGACCTTTTGGAGTGCTTACAAAGATCTTGACCAGTTATGGGGCTATTCTGAGACTTGTCGAGAATCCCATTGTTATGTTAGGCTTTATTGATCGACTCCCTCATTATTCCACATCAAGGACCAAGGTGCTGAAAAATGTGTTCAAACACAGAGTCTTTGAAACTTATGGAAAACTCTCTGCTTGTCCCACTATACCGTCGGTAAAATCCTACAACTTCACGAAGGCCCAGTGTTCTCCCTGATGCTCTCTCCTGTTTGCAGGCAAACTTCGACAAAATCCTACTCGAAGTACCCTGTGTGGTGCCGGGAAATCTCGTCGAGAGTTCTCTCATTCTTACCTCTAAAAAAACCTTAGCCGTTTTACCTTGAGTGAAATGGTGAGAATGGGGTTTTATTGCCTTATATAGGCAAAGTTTCCCTGGAATGTCCCCCACAAACCAAGAATACCAATCATGTCCTAAAAGGGCAAACGACGGTAGGCTGGTGCGGGTGGGGCTCAGACCCGAGGCCAAAATGAAAGACTACCGCTGACCATGAAAGCTCAAAACCAAGATCGGGTCGGGCTTGGACTGAATGCCCGGACACCCATGACAAACGCCGACTGTGTTCTTCTATGACCAAATGCCGGCTGTGTTCTTCTATGACCAACGCCTTGTGTTCTTCTATGACCAATGCTGGTTGTTCCCTCAATGACACAGCACCGGTTGTGTTTGTTTGAAAAAATTTTCTAGCACCTTGGTTCTTGATGCAGAATAAAGAGGAAGTAGGTCAATAAAGCTTATAAAACAGTGGAAATTTTGACAGTCTCATAATGGCCCCAATATTGGTCAACATCTTCATTAGCACTCCAAAAGGCCACCTACCAAGTTTCATCACGATCAGACATTTTTAAGGTAGTAAACACAAAGAAACAATTTCGGTGAAATCGTCCTCTAGCACCCTGCAATTGACCTAGTAACCAGAACTATATTTTTGGTATGTTAAAAAGCTGTGGGACCACGGCATTGGATCCGGTACGATCGAGCCCCTATGGGTTATGTTTCGGCTTAATCGGGCACTCCAGGATAAAGTTATGAGTAAAATAACGAAAAGGGGTAGGCCGCACACTATTCCCGTGTGGCCACCCTGCACCAAAATACCTAAAGGTGACTGTTTTTACAGTCACGAACAATGTCTTTCGATGCCCATATCACTCGTTCCGAGTCGGATCATGCTCAAATTTGGTTAGCGTGTTCGTCTCATCAAGATGAGCTTTTCGATATGTGGTACGTCCCCATGACGATGCTGAAGCAGGGCGAAAAACCAGAGAGAAGTTGTTGATCTATGAAGAAGGTTACAAAATATTCAGCAGCAGCACGCCGCACTCTGACGGTCAAATAACTATTCTCACATTCTCGATCAACACGAAATAAAATGCATTATGTGCATAAGGTCTGTGGGTATCTTTGGTCAAAATCTCACATACGATGAATGGTTGGATTTCACACAAGAAGGTGTTGAAGCTGCTATAAATTTCGATAGTCGGATTTCAAGATTCCGACAAAAACCTCAGGACGACAAAATCTTCATCTGGACACGAAATCGAGCTGTGCTTGCTGCAACGTGATCATGAGGGAATGCTTAGTATGGTTCAGTGAAGAAACGGAAGGAAAAAATCAATGAACGAGGACACCATCGATCCAAAGCTTTCAAGATTCATCCAAAATTCAAGTCTCATGATCATGGTTCAAAAACATGATTCATTGCTCAAAATTGGTGTCAAATCGATTGTCATACCAAGCCCTACAAGGAAAAAAATCATCTTTCATCAAATGGGCATCAGAGCAACCTTGGATCAGTCATGGAAGATCACGCATGTTCTCGGGCAGCAGTAGGGACTAATATGGAATTCCACACATTGTTAAGCAGGGGAAAAACAATCCTTTTGCACCAATTTTTAGAATTTCTTTTAATTCAATTAAATTGTAATTATCTTTAATTTTAGGTAGTTTTTAGGCTCCCACCGATGTTTGGGCCCAATTCTATATAAACATGCAAAGCCAAATTATAAAGGACCTTTATTTCATTTCACAAAAGAATCAATAAAGTTTTAATTTCTTTTTGAGTTTGCGGTTGCGTCTTGGAGATAGAGAGAGAAGATAGAGAAGAAAAAGGGCCATTACCCTTCTGTAAGGTAACTTTCTCTCTCCTCCCCTCTTTCTCTCTCTTCTTCTTCCTCTTTCTTTTCCCCCCCTCTCTTCTCATCCCTATCTCTCTTTCTCTCTCTTCTTCTCATGTTTATCTCTCTTTCTCTCTCTTCTTCTCATCTTTATCTCTTTCTATCTTTTCTTCTCATCTATATCTCTCGCTCTCTTCTTCTCATTAGTATCTCTCTCTCTCTTTTGCTCATCGCTATTTCTCTTTCTCTGTCTTCTTCTCATCTCTATCTCTCTTTCTTTCTCTTCTATTCCTAAAATGGCCCGTGATGCTCAGCGTCATTTGTGTCCTATTCTCTATCCCCTTCTTTTGACGCAGTTGCCCAAGCTCAGCACCGATTGTGTCCTCTCTCTCTCTCCTCTGTCCAGTACAATCAACGAAGCTCAGTGCCGATTGTGTCCTCTCTCCCCTCGGTCTAGTACATTCAATGAAGCTGAGTGTCGATTATGTCCTCTCTCTCTTCTCTGTCTAGCATCGTCTGTGAAGCTTAGCGCAGATTGTGTCTTCTCTCTTTTTTCTGTCTGACACAGTCGATGAAGCCTAGTGCTAACTGCATCTTCTCCCTCTTCTTTATCTAACAAAGCTAGCGAAGCTTAGCACTAACAGTGTTCTCTCTCGTCTTTGTGTAACACAATTGGCGACGCATCGTGTCGACTGTGTCCTCTTCCTCATCTTTATCTACCACAGCCGGGGATGCTCAGTGCTGACTGTGTCCTCTTCCTCATCTTTGTCTACCACAGTCAGCGACACTCAGTGCCAACTGTGTCCTCTTCCGCATCTTTGTCTACCATAGCCGACGACGCTCAGCACCGACTATGTCATCTTCCTCATCTCTGTCTACCACAGCCGTCGATGCTCAGCGCCGATTGTGTCCTCTTTCTCGTCTTTGCCTAATACAACTAATGATGCCTAGTGCCATCTGTGTTCTTCTCTTTTCTCTCGCACTCTTCTCCTTTTTTCTTTCTCTTCCTCTCCTTCTTTCTATTCTCTTCTTCTTCTCTTATCTTACTTCTTATTCTTTCTTTATGATTTACACTCTTTCTGTTATTCTTTCGTTTGATTAAGAGGGGTTGAGATTAGCCTATCATGGTAGTCCTGTTGTCTGGCCGTAATGTTGTTTTGCCAGAATTTTTGTGCCCGTTTTATTGCCATGACAAACTAACCATCGTATCTAGCTAGTAAGTATCGGTATTGACATCTAGTAGTAATTCTGTTGAGCCGGTCTAAGTTACCGAGCCTGTTTTACTAACACGTCAAGCAAATTACCCACCAGCTTAGTCACTGTGTTGATCTCCCTGCCTAGTCAAATTCTTCACTCTCCCATCTTCCTTCTCTTATTCTTCTCTTCTTCTTATGAATGTGCATGCTTGTGTACGTTCATCAAAGAGGCATGGTGAGGTCTATTAGCCCACCTATCTTATAACATTTTCCATATGTGTGTGATTGTAGAAAACAGGAGAATATAGGCCAAGGGAGGCGATTACGAACTAGTTTTACGACTGGGGGCCTTTCTTCATGATCTAAGAGGGTGCCCACGCGAGCCAGCCTGAGTAAGTCCCGAACCCACCTTAAATTCCTCTCTCATCAGTTGGTAATACCTGCCCTTGTTCTCAAATGAGGTTCCGGAGAGAGCGATCGCAAAGTCTCGGTTCTCCCTTGAAACCCGAGATGTGTGCCGCCCGATCATCCTGATCCGGAGAGCGAGATCGAGGCACCTAACCAGCTTGGCAACTCCACTAGGGACTTACTACCCCTTAGTCAGATCGTACTTGTTTAGCTAAGTTTCTCCTTTTATTTTCTACATTCACACATCACTTATGGTTGCTGGGGTCTGTAACCCATTCATCCAGATCAGGGATTTTCTCATCCTCGCATTCGCGAGTGTCCCCAAGGAAGAAGTTCCTCCAACTCTATTCCCAACCCTTCTTTTGAGTAAAGACCCCAAGTTTAGCTCCCAGGTCTAAACCTGGATTGGAGTGAGGAGGGACCTAAAACTCTCTAACTCTCCATCTCCTCACTCTTGTAGAAGCTCCAACAAAGCACCTTGCATCGGCAGCACATCTGTTGCCCCACATAGCATGCACCCTGCCGCCAGCAAGTCACTTGTCGGTCATATTGTCGAGGTACGCCGGAAGACTGCCCAGTCCATCTCTGCAAAAGGCAAACAAGTTGCCATTGCTCTTGTGGGTCGCTGCAAGGCTTACCCCTCACATTCTTTCACCACCACTAGTCTCTATCCCTAGAGGCTCAGCACCTCGAGGCGGAGACCTTGAGACTTCCACCCCTCTCACACACCATAAGGCTCGATGGTCACTCGACCCACACCTCGGGCCAACCCTTATGTTACCATGAGTTAGCGTCCAGGATCAGACCTCTCAAGGTCGGGTTCTGCATATGCTTCTCATATGCATCCTACTGCTCGGTACAACGCCATCAGTCCGCCAACCCGAGTACACCAGAGACGACCTTCTCGTCTTCCAACTTAGCATGCACAAGCACACCATGTAAGGGGCAGACATCACCTATTCTCTTGCAGACACTAGCTCACAATTCTTACCCTCCTAAGGCCAATCCACTTGCTCGAGCCAGGGTAGACCCCCAGGTCACCCGTGATCCTTCTTCAAGGGGCACACACGCGTTGCCATTTCAGATAGCCCCTCGCCCTCGAATCAGACGTTCTTATGGGTCAACCATGCTCTCGCTTGCTCCCCCTTCTTTCAGCAAGCAGCTCCAGTCATGGTACTCGAAGACCTTCTCCAAGAGTACCATCCTGAACCAGCCCCGTCATTTCTGTCGTGCCTCTGGAGCCCACAAGAGAGCTCGGGGCAAAGACCTGATGAAAGATCAAGTCCTTCATCCTTCCCGGCACAAGACGACTTCAGTCCCTTGCCCTCATCCTTTGTCGCACCTGATTGAGACAGCCCTCTCTTGTGCAAGAAAGGTCAACCAGCCGCAGTCCCGATCGTGGTTTTGGCGTGAGGTCCACCTCAAAGCTAAACGCGATAGGGGTGTAGGAATTTTCATCAAGAAAGTGGCCAAGGTGGTCGGGGTAACCAGCTCTGATGACCCTCCATGAGCCCTGCACTGTTGTTAGTGTCGTAGAATACTACCCAGGCCCTCAGCAGCCACAGTCCCAAGACCGTCGAGAACCAGTTCTCATGCGATCAGCATGCAAAAGCCTAGTCCAGTCAGGGCATGCCAACCCTCTGCTGACCCATCTGCCGCGTGCGATCTGTCAAGTTCGTAAGCCCTCAACTGCAATTAAAGCCTACCTCCCTGGAGAAATAGTCAGCATGATGGTTGTGAGCGAGCCTGACACCTCGCAGGAAGACTGCATGAACAAGTTTGAAGACATGGTGCATGCGATGATGGAAAAGATTGATCGTATAGATGTCGCACGACAATCAGCCAACCATGAGATCAATTCTTACCACTCAGATGGTGCACCTCCAAGGCAGCCCCTTCCCTTTACCTCATAGGACAACTTCGTCCCTCACCCCGTCTCACAGGAAGACATCGATGCTATGGTAACCCATAGCTTAAAGAACAGGTAAATTCTGGGGCTACAGGATGCAACTCCTTATCAAAGGTCGTACCTTATATTGACCAGGTCCCGTTTCCCTCAGATTACAAGAAAGGGAAGTTTCCCCTATTCAACGGGACCACATCCACCATCAGCACATCGCTCACTTCTAGGCAGCATTCGAGAAACAGCCGCTGATGGGAGACTCCTTCTCCGTCAATTTGTTGAAACCCTTGATGGCCCAACTTTTCAGTGGTATGCTCGACTCCCTCTAAACTCAATATATACTTGGGAGGAAATGGAGAAGTTGTTCCACCAACATTTCAATGAGGTCAAGAGAAAGGTTCCATCCATCGAACTTCTCACCCTAACTCAATACCCCGATGAGCCTGTGGACCAGTTCATATCAAGATGGAGAATTTTAGCCACTCCCCATCCGAATCCTATGCCTGAGAAGGAAGCAGCCCAAACTTGCGTGCGAAACATGCGACCTGAAATTTCTCTACACTTCGAGGCCCCTAATCCGACTTCCATGTTAGAGATAATTTCTAAATCAGTCCGCATAGAAAGTCTATCATGTCACCACAGCGGGTCACGACAATCGTATGCAAGCTCGGGGAACAACCGGGGCAATGGCAGCTCTCAGAATAACACTCGGGGTAGCCAACAAAAGGGAGTGATCAGTGCAGCCATAGCAGACACTGATCCAAATAAGGCTTCCTCCCAAACTTTGGACCTTTCCAAAGGGGTGAGCATAGTAAAGACAACTCCTCAGACTACTAAGCAACAACAGTCATACAACCGAGTACCCCCGCCAGTGAATCGTAATCAGGATGATTATTTCACCAAGCATAAGAATAAGGTTTACCCCTTTGAGAATGAATCGGTCCCTGCACTATTTCGATTATTGTTGGAACAAAAGTTACCGAGCTTCTAGAAGCCAAGTTCCCTGGGCAAGTTGGGCTCAATACTCAGGCATATTATTTTACTTACCATAGAAGGATCAATCACCCAATGGATGATTACTTCACGTGAAAAGATATCATTGAGGCCTTGATTCAGAAGGGTCAAATCAAGCTTGAAGACTTAAAGAAAGCGTTCAGGGCAGCAGAAGCCTCCCATGCAGTAATAGTTCAAGAGGAAAATGAAGCCCCTGGTATCCTTCACGCCTTCTTTGTTATAATGCTTCAAGAAGGTCAAATCACACCTAACAGGCCAGATAGCCTTGACGCCTCACTCAGGGGATTGCGGATCGTTGGTGCCCGTACCACCAGATATTGGGCCACTACCTATGGGAATGCACTAGTTTCCATGATATATTCGTAAAGAAAATGCAAGAATATCAGGAGTTTTACAACATCCCAGTAAGTGATCCCCAAGCCACTGCTCCACTAACACAAGAGGATCTCCCAACACAAGACCTTCCTAATAATGATTCTGACTCTGTTGAACCCTTGAATTCCCAGCTGTGGATAGTCCACTATGAGCGAAGTAGAGTCAAGTCCTTAAGACGTGAAGCAGTTCGCCAAGCTAGCATTGTTCACAAGCCTAGCGAGACGAATCGAACAATACTTTAGAGAGCCAGAAGGAGACGCGCATCAAGGGCCGCTAGCTGGAGAAACAAGACTGCTCAACCTCCAGTTGAGTAGGAATTTCTTAGGCCCCTTCTCCCACTGCCAACTTTACTGGACTTTATCCTTAGCACGATCCTTCTTCCTTCACCACATGAAGAAAATGCTCCCATGTCATCTTCTCCTCAAAGCAGTCCAAAGAGAGTGACGATGTTAAAAGCACTCCCCAACAGTCTAAGCAAGGGAAAGACCTAAAAGACCCCCCTGCACACGTCCAACTTTGGTGATGATGTTAAAAGCCGCCCAGATCGGTCCGATGAGGGGAACGACCTTGAAAGTCCCCCACTTTCTAACCCTTGTCCTTCTTCTTCTACTTCTCTTCTTTCTTCTCCTATGTCTCATGCACATACAACCTTGAAATGTCAAGACTTCAAGGCTAGCGATAGAAAATTCGAAGGAATCAACATATGCAGGATGCAACGGAAACGATTGAGAATGACCCTGACACAGGCAGCTGAATTCTTAACACCCTGGCAGCTAAAGTCAAAGCAGAGCCACCCTTTTAAAAGAAGCACAAGAAGTCAAAGTCGAAATACCCCAATGGCCCCCTAAGCCTAACATTGAGCAGAGACTGAGAGAATCGAGAGTGCAAAGCCTTTAAGATCAAGTGGTTTGTCATATGGTGCAAATATCAGGAGCATCACCCATCATGGGACAGATAAGCCTAAGATCCGAGAAAACGTTGCAGCCACCACCTTAGAATTCAGGCATCTTAAAGTTTCCTAATTCGCCACTGCACCCTAATCCAAATACCAATCTACCTATCCTCCAGGTCTCTGAACTCCTTCCTAATCCCAATACCTCAAACAATCCACCTATTCTCCAACTCCCTAGGATACCTCTAACTCAATTGCTTCCAAAACCTCAAACCTCCATCACCCGAAACAAGCCTGTTGTGCAATCAAGTCAGCCAACAGGCCAAAATAAACCTTTTCCACCCAAACCTGCTCCTCAACCCAACATACCACCCAAACCTGCTCCTCTACCCAACATACCACCCAAACTAGTGGCAGCACTAGGAGAACAAGGCCTTGATTAAGAAAATGTGAAATATAATGTGATAGGGCATCTCCGAATGCTTCCAGCTCTACATAGTATCTATGATGCCCTCATGCTCTCAAAGAATTACCGGATGGCTTTGGTTAAGGCTCTCCCTAACCTAAAGGTGTACGAGACTGAAGTACAACTTATTTAAGTGGACCCGGCGATTTTAGAAGGATGTATGCCAATCACCGTTTCAGAGGACGATCTCCAGCTGGGCGAAAAGTTTCATAATCGCCCTCTCTTTGTCACTGGTGAATTACATGCATGTCCCATCAACCGAATAATGTTAGATGGATGGTCAGTAGTTAACCTTATTCTATGGAGGATCATTACTTGATTCGGGTTAGGGTCCGAAGATCTTACTGCGACCCACGTCACATTTCAAGGTTGAGTTCAATCAGTTCTGAGAGAAGCCAGCTGGTACGGTTTTCCTTCATTTTAAGATCAATGCGCTGAACGATTATGTCCAGTTTCATGTAATTGACACTGACACTTCCTACAACATTCTCCTCAATCTTCCATGGCTCCATGACCAAAGGGTGGTTCCATCGACATTTCATCAATGCTTCAAGTATAGTCGAGATGGGAGACAACATACGGTCTATGCTGATAAGAGACCATTCCCAGTAGCAGAAACTCACTATGCTGATGCTAAATATTACTTCTCCTCAGAAGCTGAATGATGGAGGTCACAAGTCTACAATGAAGACAGCATCCTCGCCTCATGAAGATGTTGAGGATGTTGGGAGAACATTGGTGAACATGTTCAAAGAGGAAGAAAGGTAAGGAAGAATTCCCCCTTTAGCCCCTATTCATCCTAGTATCCCAACAATCATCCCTGAGGAACCTCCGTCTTCACATATTTTCCCTCTGCCCTTAGTTTTGAGCCACCTTGGCCAGAAGATGAACTCGAGGTCATTCCTGAGATTGAGAAAGTCAAGGGCATAAAATTCCCAACTCCAGAGATCACCTATACGTTGGACCATCAAAAAGTCCTGTATATCCCCATTGCACTCTTGAAAGCAAAAGTGGTGCGTCAATCGCAGCGAATGATTTTTCAAAATCTAGTTGCTATAAGTATAGATGATGCTTCTCGGACCAGTGACTAGTGACCAGCCACCAGCCACAAGTTCTACTTTTCCCTGGTCTGGCAGGAGGAGAGCGGTTTGACAAAGGATAATCTTATTCCCCTCAAGAGCAGGATCCTCTAAAAGAGTTAAGAAGCGAAGTTCGCAGTCTTTAGAGCCAATTGGAGGTTATGCATATTGCTTAGAAACATCTACAGGAGTTTGTGCTTGCAAGAAAAGGCCATAATGGGTTTGAAGTAAATGCACCACTAATGAAAGCTAAATCCCCTCTTGATTGGACTATCTATAGTGAGCAAGCGCATTAAATAATGAGGAAAATGAACTACAAGCCCTTGGTCAATTAAACATTAAGAGGAGAAAAAGCAATGACTCCTTATTTCAAAGCTATCCAAGCCACGACAGCCCGTCATGGGACTAAATAAGGCCTAGGATATTAGCCCCTTAGAATAATAAAATATGTTGAAAGGCATTCAAAAAAAAATCACATGGCGTGCAGCAAAATAAGAGGAGAATAAAGTTATACAGCAAAGTCAGCCAGAAGAGAAAAAGAAACATTTTATTAATAAGTTCAAACTTTTTACAAAGTTCAAAATTTTTGCAAAGTACTTGCAAAAGGAAAAGACATATTCAGAAATGATCAACTATCTTGTTGATCTCTGCTCTGTATGCTCTGGACACGTTCCCTCAGTTCGGTCATCGCTTGAGTCTCCTCCTCCATTGCCAAAGTTTTAGACTCGATGGTGCGATTGAGTTTAGATAAATCGGCAACCAAAGAAGCCTCTAGGGCTCTTCTCTGAATCATATTTATCTCAAGCCCAACAAATTCCTGCCGTAATATTCGCATCTCCTCTTTTATCTCGATCATCCTCTTGTAGCTACCTTGCGACTCCCTCTTAAGATCCTGCTGATGGCCAGTCATAGTGGTTTTCTTCTTAGAACAGGAATCTATCTTCTGGCGATGACGTAAGATTGAATCCTTTAAAGAGGCTAGCCTGCTGATTTTCGCCTCATGTTGAAGCATTCCCGACCACCAGTTCTCCAATCTATTTAAGGTTGCATCAAATTGGGAAAGGACTTCTCGTGCACTCCCAACCATAGTGGTCGCAGCAAATTCCCTCAGTTTGGCCAAAGCTTCACCCAGATCATTTAAAGGCAGCTCCCTCAAGCCCTGAAGGCCTGCTCGAAGCATGCCTGCAATCATACCAGAAACCCCCGCTAAAGATGGGTCTAGATGATGCTACAAGGATTGCTACCGCTGAAGAATCTTCGACTTCAAGGACCAGGCTTGTCAAAGTAATATCCATCTAAGCCACTTTCTCCTCTGAAATGATGGAAAATTCTAGGCCCTCATGCACCTCAGACCCAGAGGCCGCCCCAACCTCAACGTGCTTGGATTCTTCAAAACCAGCGTCGTTGCCTTCACCCTATCCTATGGGGGCCTCCACTTCTGTCCCAGCAGCCTCCGAAGAAACCTGTTCTTCATGCTTCTCACCCTCTTGAACTACCACTTCAGCATTGGCAAGTTCAGGAATTTCCCTTCCCTTTGGTCTTCACCAATCGTCGATTCTTCCATCTGGCCTGCACCCGCAATAGCCAGAACCTCGGCCACAAAATGTTCAACTCCTTTATTGTCACGATCTGTGCCTTCGAGGGCAACAGCCTCTTGGTACCCAGCTACATCATTAACTACAGGCCCTTCTTCTTGATTCATAGCCTCTGCCTCACCAGGGGCATAAAACCCTTGAAGCACAAAGCCACATCAGCATCAGATTCCCTTCCTGGAGTAGTTTCTTCAAAGCTTTCAGCCTTGTCAGTCTCCATCGGAGCCAGCTTTGACTCAGAAACTACCCTTATATTTAGGGGTACCTCCTCAAGATCCGGAGTTACCTCCCGGTCAGAAGCAATAACAATGGGCTCACAAGGGTTGGAGTCGTTTGCTTCAGTCTCTGAGTGCCGGTAGGTGTAGAGAGTTTCCTTTTCTTTCCCCCTGCTAGAGGAGGAACTGTCACTTTATTACACCCTCCTTGAGAAGCACCCACAACCAATTTACTATGAGAATCGCTCTCAATCAGCACATTCAAGTCCTGAGTGGGACGCCTCTCATAAACAGGGACCTGTCGGCCCTCATTCCATTCAAATATAGAACTGAGTTCATCAAAGACGCTCCCAGTTCTCTGTTTCATGGCTATAAATTCTGGCGAGACTTCATCTACAGCTATCCCTCGAGGGATTCCTAGAGCTTGTCAGTTCGTGGGATACTCCAAGACAAAGACTTCGTCAGAAGTAGGAGGATCCACCACTCTCCTCTGCCTAGTCTCCTTGTGCCAGTTGCCATTCTCCCCTTTTTTAGGGTGATCCTCATCCCAATATCCCTTGTTGGTGATCCTCCACCAGTTCGCATAGGCCTTGGTCATTCAAACCCTCCTGCCAAAGCAAGGTAATGCATACTTGCTGGTCTTTGTTGCTTTTAGACACGTGGATCAAGCATTCCATATGTATTCTAGCAACTAGCACTCATAAAGAGTCCTCAGCTCTTCAAGCTTCCCTACATTACTCGACCCTGATGCTTTTTGAAGAACACGGAGAAGGGACAACTATGATCAAGCCCATGCTGATGAGCGAAGTGGTGGGGGAATACCCCTCTAACTTGACACTTTGCGGAGTCCGATAAGGTAGAACTCCTCCTCTAATGCTCAACATGAACGTGAGCTCCCTAATGGTTGTTGATGCGCGGTCCAGCTCCTTCCCCAGTTCATCAATAAAAGCACGATCGTTGAAGCTCCCAACCGGAAATCGGATCCGCCGCATGTTTAAGGAGTCATTCCCAAACATGCTCCGAGCTTCCCTTGGGGTATGGAAGATAGCCTTTTAGTCAGCAATCCTCATCAATAAGGGCCACAGTTTGCTCCCTATGCCCTGACTCCTAACATAAATGGCAGGGAAATATGCCCCTAGCCACCCATACACGTAATGGATGGGGAATCGAGTCTTAAAATCCCTAGGAAAGGCCTCTCCTCCTACAATTCCATTCCCTCACTCCTTGCCTTTGAAAGCTTTCCCACGGGTGATGGCCCCCAATCCATGGTAAATATTGCATAAAACGGGTGAGTGTGGGCATACTCACTCCCCCATGCCATGTCACAGGCTACATAGAGGGTTACTAGATGAATGTTGTCTGCCCACCCAGGGAGCACGAACTTGCACAAAAATAAGGCCAAATATGTGGCCAAAAAGACAAAGTCATCGCTGGTCTCAGGTTGATACATGGCAGGAGTCCCCTTCACAACTGCCTTCCCTTTCCCTCTCGAAGTACTCCAACCCCCTTCGGATAATCTCCACAAAAGAATTTCACCCATTCGGTGAAGGTTACCTGACCATTGCAAGACTTAGCACAGACCAACTGGTAAGCCTCAAAAATCTTTTGAAGACTGGCATACGACTCCTCTTCCCCCAAGCTAGCACCACCAAAGATGACCGAGTTCGGTGGCACGAACTCGTCATACATAGCCCCGATCATCAGAAGGCCTCCAATAAAATGAAGATCTAGTAAAGAGATTCTTGCTTCTCCATGCCCAAGAAGCCAGGTATTGCTAACGTGAAGCCATGTCTCAGGTAGTACCTTGACCGTGTTGGAACACCGATCATAGTAGCTGCTCAAACACTGGACCGCTGCTAGCAGAGAAGCACGTTCAAGAATGCTTTTGTGCAACACCAACTCCTTGAAAGTCCAGGAAGAGTATCCCTTCAACTATTGGTTATCCCCCTGTATTTGAAGGTCGTTTCCAGACCACATTAGTAGCTCCTTTGCATATACCTTTTTTTTTCCGAGGGTGGGTAAGTTCTTCTTAGAAGCTATGTTCTTGTGCATGCAATGAAGGAGTGCTACCCCTTCATCGATACTGACATTGTCGTCGTTACCCTCGCGGACTTCAAAATAAACTGGGTCTGTAATAAAAGTGACATTGAGGGGCCACTTTGGTTTGCATACTTGTCTAGTTAGCCAAATGGGCTTCCCCCTTGTTAAAGCCTCATCGAATCTTAACAAGTACCAAACTCTCCTCCTCTCAGAATATTCTTCACATTAAGAATTCGCAAAGAAGGCTCAGCCATTATAAAAAGGGCTCAGAGATTCACTCCCAAATCAAAATTGTTAAGGCACTGGACCAGCGCCAGCTGTGATTTCATAAGCTTAGTGTCGGCTGTATTTTAGGAAACCCAGCACCAGTTGCACACTCAAAGCTTAGCGTCGACTGTTTCTACTAACGCTTAGTGCCAGCTGTGTTTAAGGAGACCCAGCACCAGTTGCGCACTCAAATCTTAGCGTCGGCTATGCCCGCTAACGCTTAGCACCGGTTGTGCACTCAAAGCTTAGCGCCGGTTGTGTTCGCTAATACTCAGCGTCGGCTATGCACTCAAATCTTAGTGCCGGATGTGTCCACCAATGCTTAGCACCGGTTGTGTCTACTAATGCTTAGCATCGGCTGTGTCCGCTAACGCTCAATGTCGATTGTGCACTCAAAGCTTAACATTGGTTGTGTTTGCCAACGCTTAGTGCTAATTGTGTTTGCTAATGCTTAGCGTCCGCTGTGTTAGCCAAAGCCTAGCACCGGTTGTGTCCGCCAATGCTTAATGTCGATTGTGTCTGCTAACGCCTAGCGCCGACTGTGTTTTCCAATGTCAAGCGCTGACAGTGTTCAGATCTCTCACATGAGCCATGGATTCTATGGGTGACACCTCGAGCCCTGCTACGTTGCTTGACAACCATCACCACGTCCTCCTATGTGGCCTGACACGTGTCTCACATCTAACCGTCCAGCTTCAGCAACGGTCTATTTCCTTGGACCCTTCTGTTTCCCGTCAGAACTCCACTGAAACTGACGGAAAACCTCTCCAAATGCTACCAAGTTACCCGAAAAAATCCCAAAACTAGCAGAAATGCCCACTCCTGTAACTCTCACCTCTTCTACCCTCGAAAACCACGGTCAGAACTCCTTGCCGTCCCAAAAAACTCCCCGAAGAATTCGTTTTGCTCACTCCCTTCCTACAATTTCACCAATCCCCTGTAAACTTCTCCTAGGTTTGTTGAAGCCTTCCCTGTTAACCTTTTCAGGACACCCACTATTTGCCGGAGCTTCCACTGGAAACCCTCTTCTCACCGTTAATGTTTTTTTGCTTAAGTCCTTTTTACCTTTGGTGAAAAGTAGTGGAAATGAGGTTTTACTCCCTTTATATAGTCTAGGTTTCCCTCAAATGTCCCTCGCAAACTGGACTTCCAACCCAGTCTTGGAAAGCTAAGCGACAAGCGAGCCGAACAGAGTCAGGCTTTGACTCGAGGTCAGGCTAAAATTTCATTATCGCCACATCAAATTCCATGCGACACAGACCAAGACCGGGTCGGGCTCGGGTCAGGGCTCGAGTATCAATCCCTACCTAGTGTCGACCACGCGGTCCAAGTTACCTAGCACCAACTGTGTTTCAACAACCTTAACGTTAGTTGTGCGCTTGGCAACTTAGCGACAACTGTGTTCACAAGATAGCACGGGTCGTCCTCAACGCCGGCTATGTTTTTTACAAATTTAGCATCGGCTGAGTCGTTAAGAAGCAGTGTTAGCCTTTTTTAGTGCCGATTGCATTTCAAAGACTCATCACCAACTGATCACTAAAAAGAAATAATGGTCACTATCCCCGGTGTCGACTATGTTTTAAGCATTCTATTATTGTATACTCCGGGCTGAAGTCGTGTGTGTCATATTACTGCTATCCCCAGTGAAGTGCACCTTGACTAAGACCTATTATCCCTAGCAAAGTGGTACCTAGGTCGTTCAAGCTCAGGTCATGACTTCTCATCCCCAGTAGGAGAGTCATACTCGTGTTGCAGCTTATTATCCCCAACGAAGTTAGGGTCATTTTTATTGTTGCAACCCCCAGTGGGTCTATCTCACACCTACTTAGTTTATCCTCAAGGATATAAAGGGCCTACATTTGTCCCCTTCTCCACAATGAAGTCGGTCTTCCCATCTGGTTTTGCTGACTTTAATCATTTTATCCCCAGAGGGGATTGCTATCCACATACCTATTCCTCATGGATCTTCCACTACCTGGTGCGTCATGGTTCATGCTGCATGACCTTAAACTGCTCAGCCTCAGTCAAGTGGCACGACCTTAAACTGCACGACCCAAACTATATGACCTTAAACTATAGAGACAGTCTAGTTGAATGACCTTAAACTGCATGGTCCAAACTATATGACCTTAAACTGTAGTGGAGGTCTAGTTGCACGACCTTAAACTGCATAGTCCAAGCCGCAAGACTCTAAATCGTATGGTCCGAGCTATATGACTTTAAACAATAATACACATCCTAGCCGCATGACATTAAAAGGCTCAGCACTACGGCCTAAGCTATACGACCATAAACTCTAGCAGAGGTCTAGTTGCCCGACCTTAAACTGCATGGTCCTAGGTGCATGACTTTAAACTGCATAACCACGGACAAAACTATATGACCCTAAACCATAGTGCATGTCCTAGCCGCATGACAATAAACTGCTTTGCACAGGTCCCGAAGGTATGACCATAAACTCGCGCCCACCTACACGCACAAATGTTTTTACATGCATCTTCATGCACGTCTTCCTTAACCGACCCGTTCATGTGCATGCACCACCTTCATTACCTACACAGTGAGTCCATTCACTTCATCATCCTCCATCATTCCCTAGTGAGTCTCACCCGTGCTCACAAAACAACGAACCTTCCCACCACCCATACTCGTCGTAAGCTAGTGGGTCACCATTTTTCCCCCACCTTTCATACATCATCCATCTTTCATAGGTAGCCTCGTGCCATCTTCCCAAAAGTGAACAAAAACCACAACCATACTCACTCCATGACCTCCACAGATTGTCATTCATCTCCACCACGGTCAAGTTGTATGACCCTAAACTAAAGTGCACCTCTTGGCCACATGACGTTAAAAGGCTTCGCACAGGTCTCGGAGGCATGACCTTAAACACGCCTCCATAAAAAAATAATGGGCATGGTGTATACCTTAATAAGAGAACGGCATGAGTAAAAATGATGGACGAGCATGGTCATGAAACCATGAGTAATTAGTTTCATGAACAAAAAAATGGGCACGGTGAAATCCAAAAGGGCACTGTGAGTAAAAATGGAAGAATAAGGGTGGACATGGCCGAAAGGTTATGGGTAAAAGAACCCCAAATAAAAGGAAGTTGGTGAAAATCGTCTCTATGGCGTTGCTTCCTAAGTTCAAGTAAAAATCCATGAAGGATGCTTGGACCAATAAACAGGTTGATGCAGCGTTCACCTCAACAGGCGGCTTCAACCCACACTAAAAAAAAGAGAAAAATCCCTGGTGTCACAATACCAGGATCCAAGAAATACGAGCTCTAAGGAAAAGATTCTAACAGTCTAAGACAATTACAAAAAAGGACTCAAAGGACAGAAAATTTCCCAAGAAAGCAAGACAAGTCTCATGAAGAAGAGCATCATTCCAAGGAGGTTACAAATGTACTCCAAGATGCCGGAGATGCCTTAAGAAGGCTAAGTCAGCCATGACTTTGGACTTGGTGTGTAACGACCTGCACAACAGTGGGTAGGGGTTATACCCAAAGCTAGTCACCTCAATAAACTGAGGTACCCTACCCGCCAAGGAACAACTAGGGTACAATGTAGACGAGCGCTGACAAAAGGCTCTTCAACAAAATAAACAAACAAGAAAGTAATTTCGACAGACCAAAGACACCCACGAAGGTAAGCAACTGACAAAGCCAGGGCTAAACCTGTCAGAGATTTCAAGGTGATGTCGTCTCGCCATGAGGCCGCCTGGCCAAAATCACTCCCTAGCTGACAGGCCCAGACTTTAGGGACTGGCTGCCCCTGACTGGACCCGACAGGATGGGACCCACAGAGGTACCCTGCTTGTCAAAAGAAAACTTGGTATAACAGCAACCAGCGTCAACCAAAGGCCCTTTGACTATCTATCCAAAGACAAACAAACTCAGACCAAATGGGAACAACACCCTTCGACATGACACTCAATTGCCATACAGGGGCCTGATTCTGACTAACGAGGTCCGTACAAAATCCTCGGCTTTAGAATCACAAATAGTCCACACGAGGGTCAGGACTTCGATAAGATCCCTCAAAAAGGTCTCTTCTCCTTCTAAAGTCTCCACGGACGGACTCGTGAACAATATATCCCTATGTTTGAGCATCCTAATTGCACCATTGCATGAATCCCCTTGGTGTTCACGTGGTCCTGTGGCTAGGAAGAAAAAAGTAATAAAGCCGAACAAAATTTGCCAAATGTTGTTCTTCTCACTTCTCTCAAAGCCCAACATTCGACGAGACAAGCTATTTGAACACATTTTTCAACACCTTGGTCCCTGATGCAGAATAAAGAGGAAGTGGGTCAATAAAGCTTATAAACAGTGGAAATTTTGAAAGTCTCATAATGACCCCAGAATTAGTCAACATCTTCATCAATACTCCAAAAAGCCACCTGTCAAGTTTCATCTGGATCATACATTTCTAAGGCAGTGAACACAAAGAAACAATTTGGACGAAATCGGCCTCTAGCACCCTAAAATGGACCCCATAACTAGAACTATATTTTTGGTATGTCAAAAATTTGTGGAACCACCAGCATTGGATTTAGCACGGTCGAAAACCCCTATGGGTCAAGTTTCGGCTTAGTCGGGTCCTCCAGGACAAAGTTATGGGTAAAATACTGAAAATAGGTAGGCCGCACACTATTCCCATGTGGCCACCCTGTACCAAAATACCATTAAAGGTAGCTCTTTTTATAGTCGTGGGTAGTGATTTTTTAAGCCCATATCTCACTCGTTCCAAGTCGGATCGTGCTCAAATTTGGTGACCGTGTTCATCTCGTCAAGACGAGCGTTTCAATATGTGGTACGCCCAGTGACGATGCTCGAGCGGGGAGAAAAACTAGAGAGAAGTTGCTGATCCGTGAAGAGAGTTGCAAAAAATTCAACAACAGCATGCCACACTCCGGTGGCCAAGTCACGACGCTCGCGTACCCGATCGACACAAAACTAATTGCATTATGTGCATAAGGTCCGTGGCTATCTCTGATTTGAACCTCGCATATGATGAACCGTTGGATTTTACACACAAAGGCATCGAATCTGCTGTAAATTCTGGGCACTGGATTTCAAGATTTCGGTAAATAACGCAAGACTATAAAATCTTCATCTGGACATGAAATCGAGTTGTGGTTATTACAATGTGATCGTGACGGCATGCTTAGTGTGGTTTAGCGAAGAAACAGAAGAAAAACATCAAGGAACGAGGACACAATCGATACAAAGTTTTCAAGATTCATCCAAAATTCAAGTCTTACGAACATCATTCAAAAACACGATTCATGGCTTGGAATTGGTGTCAAATCGATTGCCATGCTGAGCCCTACACGAAAACAATCATCTTTCGATCAAATGGGCTTCAAAGCAACCCTGGATCAATCATGGAAGATCACGCAAGTTCTCGGACAGCAGCAGGGACTGTTTTAGAATTCCTCACATTGTTAGGAAGGGGCAAAACAGTCCTTTTTCACCCATTTTTAGAATTTCTTTTATTTCAATTAAATTGTAATTATCTTTAATTTTAGGTAGTTTTTGAGCATCCACCCATGTTTGGGTCCAATTCTCTATAAACATGCAAGGCCAATTGTAAAGAACATTCAGTTCATTTCACAAAAGCATCAATAAAGTTTCAATTTCTTCTTGAGTTCGTGGGTGCATCTTGGAGAGAGAGAGAGGAGAGAGAAGAAAAGGGTTAGTACCCTTCTGTAAGGTAACTTTATCTCTCCTCCCCTCTTTTTCTCTCATATTCTTTCTCTTTCTCTCTTCTCCCCTATTTTCTCATCCCTATCTCTCTTTCTCTCTCTTCTTCTCATCTCTATCTCTGTCTCTCTTCTTCTCATCTCTATCTCTTTCTCTCTCTTCTTTTCATCTGTATCTCTCTCTCTCTTCTTCTCATATCTGTCTCTTTCTTTCTCTTCTTTTCATTTATATCTCTCTTCTTCTCATCTCTATCTCTCTCTCTTCTTCTCATCTCTATCTCTCTCTTCTTCTCATCTTTATTTCTCTCTCTCTGTTCTTCTCATCTCCATCTCTCTTTCTTTCTCTTCTTTTCCTAACACGGGCAGCGATGCTCAGCGTCGTCTGTGTCCTATCCTCTATCTCCTTCTTTTGACACAGCCGGTGAAGCTCAGTGCCGATTGTGTCCTCTCTCTCCTCTATCCAGTACAGTCAACGAAGCTCAGCATTATCTCTCTCTTCTATCTAGTACAGTCAGTGAAGCTCAATGTCGATTCTATCCTCTCTCTCTTCTCTGTCTGGCACAGTCGATGAAGCTCAACGTCGACTGCATCTTCTCTCTTTTATTTGTCTAACACAGTCGGTGAAGCTCAGTGCCGACTGCATCTTCTCTCTCTTCTTTGTCTAACACAACTGGTGAAACTCAATGCCGATTGTGTTCTCTCTCTCTCTCTCTCTTCTTTGTCTAACACAATCAACGACGCTCATCACCAACTGTGTCCTCTTCCTCATCTTTTTCTACCACAGCTGGCTATGCTCAACGCCGACTGTGTCCTCTTCCTCATCTTTGTCTACCACAGCCGGCGACGCTCAGCATCGACTGTGTCCTCTTCCTCATCTTTTCTACCACAGTCAGCGATGCTCAGTGCCGACTGTGCCCTCTTCCTCATCTTTGGCTACCATAGCCAGCGACGTTCAACGCCATCTGTGTCCTCTTCCTCATCTTTGCCTAATACAACCGGCGACACCTAGCATCATTTGTGTTCTTCTCTTTGCTCTCACGCTCTTCTCCTTCTTTCTCTTCCTATCCTTCTTTTTATTCTCTTGTTCTTCTCTTATCTTACTTCTTAGTTTTTCTTTATGATCTCCACTCTTTCTGTTATTGTTTCGTTTGACTAAGAGGGGTTGAGATTAACCTATCATGGTAGTCCTGTCCTTTAGCAGTAATGTTGTTGTGCCAGAATTACGGTGGCCAAATTATTGCCACAACAGACTAGCCATTGTGTCTAGTTAGTCAGTATCGATATTGATGTCTAGTAGTAATTTTGTTGAGTCGATCTGAGTTATTGAGCTTGTTTTACTACCACGTCAGGCCAATTACCCACCCGCTTAGTAACTGTGCTGATCTCCTTGCCAGGTCAAATTCTTTTCTCTCCCAGCTTCCTTCTCTTATTCTTCTCTTCCTCTTATGAATATGCACGCTTGTGTACATTCACCAAAGAAGCAAGGTGAGGTCTGTTGATTCACCTGTCTTATAACATTTGCCATATGTATGTGATTGTAGAAAACAGGAGAATACAAGCCAAGGGAGGCGATTCTGAACTAGTTTTACGACTAGGGGGGTTTCTTCATGATCTAAGAGGGCGCCCATGCTAGCCAGCCCTAGTAAGTCTCCAACCCACCTTAAATTCCTCTCTCATCAGTTGGTAATACCTGCCCTTGTTCTCGAACGAGGTTCTCGAGAGAGCGATTTCAAAGTCTCGGGTTTCCCTTGAAACCCGAGATGCGCGCCACTCGATCACTGTGATCCGGAGGGGGAGATCGAGGCACCTAACCAATGTTCTTCTATGACCAGCGCTGCTTGTTTTCCTGAGTTTGTTGTCGTGTGTGTTACACTCTTCATGCTAACGCCATGCATGTTCTAGCACCATGTGTGTTAAACCCTGGTCATCATTATGCATGTCTCACCACTATCCCCAGTGGAGTTATGAGCACGCCATTGACACCATATCCAATGTTAGGGGCAAGCCACTCCCTTCATCCCCAGTAGAAATGACACCTGTACTGCAGCCCATTGATCCATAGTAGAGTTAGGGTCGTGCTTCCCCTTTAATCCCCTGTACGTCTGTCTCACATCAAGCTATCATTTTACCCCGAAGGAGTCAAATTACTATCCATAGGCCTATGCAGCTTCACCTACATGGCGACTCACACCACGGTCCATGCTGCATGACCTTAAACTGCACAACATTGGTCTAGATGCACGACCTTAAACTCCATGGTCTAAACTACATGACCTTTAAACTGTAGCGGAGGTCTAGTTGCATGTCGTTAAACTGCACGATCCTAATTGTATGACTTTAAACTGCATAGCCGCGGTCCAAACTATATGACCTTAAACCATAGTCTATGTTCTAGCGGCTTGACATTAACAGGCTTAGCACCATGGTTCAATCTACATGACCTTTAAACTGTAGCGGAGGTCTAGTTACAAGAGCTTAAACTGCATGATCCAAGCTGCAGGACTTAAATTGCATAGCTACGGTCCAAGCTATATGACCTTAAACCATAGTGTACGTCCTAACCGCATGACGTTAAACTGCTTTGCACATGTCCAAGAGGCATGACCTTAAATACGCCCCACAATATGCGCACACACCCTTTATATGCACACCTTCCCCAACCGATCCATTCGTGTGCGCACCACCTTTATTTCTTCCCCAGTGAATCCATTCACTCCATCACTACCATCCATCATTCCACCCATGCTAACAGAACGATGAACGATTCCACCATTCATACTCGTCTTCAGCTAGTGGGTCACCACTTTTCACCTTCCGCACACATATCATCCATCATTCACAAATAGCCTTGTCCCATCTGCCAAAGAGTGAGCCAAACCACCACAATACTCACTCTGTGGCCTCTACAGACTGCCATTCATCTACACTATGGTCCAGCTATATGACCTTAAACTTTAGTGCATGTCCATGTCGGATGGCTTTAAAAGGCTTTGCACAGGTCCCGAAGGCATGACCTTAAACACGCCTAACAAAAAATAAAAAAATAAAAAAATAATGGGGCATGGTGTATACTTGATAAGGGAACGCCATGAGTAAAACTGATGGAGGGGCATGGTCACAAAACCATGAGTAAAAGAGTTATGTGTCAATAAAAACCTAGGCACGATGAAAAACCCGAAATGGCACCTTGAGTAAAAATGGGAAAGTAAGGGTAAACATGACCGAAAGGTTATCGGTAAAAGAGCCCCAAATAAAAGGAAGTTAGTGAAAATCGTCTCTACGACGTCACTTCCCAAGATCAAGTAAAAATTTGCAGAGGACACTTGAACCAATAAACTGGTTGATGCAGCGTTTGTGTCAACAAGTGGCTTTAGCCCACACTCAAAGAGAAAAGATCCCTGGTGTCACAATACCAGAACTCCAAAAATATACGCTTCAAGGAAAAGATTCCGACAGCTTGAGTCCATTCACAGAAAGGACTTGAAAGATAGAAAACTCGTCAAAAAGGAAATACAAGTCTCATGAAGAAGAGTAATATTCCGACAAGGTCTCTAACACACTTCAAAATGCTAAAACGTTCCTAAAGAAGGATAAGTCAGCCATGACTTTGGACCTGTGATACAACAATTAGGATTGAATCCTTAGGGGTCGCCTCGGACAAAGAAGAAAGGTATCTTAATTGTTGAAACTACAAAGCAGTGGGTAGGGGTTATACCGAAAGCCGGTCACCTCGATAAACTCAAGTACCCTGCCTGCCAAGGAATATTTGGTGCACAACGTAGACGATGTAGAGAGAAGGGCCTTCAATAGACCATCTAAAACAAATAAAACAAAATCCTCGAAATGTGAACCAACACCAGAGGATAAAAAAACCCAGACTAAATGGGAAAAATGCCCTTCAAACACGGCACTCTACTGCAAGAGGGGCTTGATTTTGATCAACGAGGTCCATACGAAATACTCAACTGTCAGAATCATAATTAGTCCCTTGAGGGTGAGGACTTCGACAGGATCCCTCAAAGAAGTCTCTTCTCCATTAAAAGTCTCCACTGATGGACCTGTATATTGCAGCCAAACATTTGAGCATCCTAGTTGCAGCGTCGTGTAAATCTCCTCGGTGTTCACATGGTCCTGTGGCTAGGAAGAAAAAAGTAATAAAGCCAAAGGAAATTTTTTGAATGTTGTCTTTCTCGCTTCTCTCGAAGCACAAACATTCGGTGGGGAAAGCTGTTTGAAGACATTTTTCAACACCTTGCTCCTTGATGCGGAATAAGGAGGAAGTCAGTCAATAAAATACTTAACATACAGTGAAATTCTCGACAGCCTCAGAATTGCCCCAGAATGGTTTATAATCTTTTGAAACACTCTGAAAGGCCACCTGCCAAGTTTTGTCTCAATCTGATATGTCTAAGGCAGCGCAGACAAAGAAACAATTTCAAAAAAATCAGCCTCTAGCACCCTTAAATGGACCCCGTAGCTAGAACTATATTCTCAGTGCATCAAATAGTTGTGGGACCACTGCCATTGGATCTGGCACGATCAAAATCCCCTACGGCTCAAGTTTGGGCTTAATCGGGCATTCCAAGACAAAGTTATAAGTAAAAGACTAAAAAAGGGTAGGCCATAAGCTATTCCCCTGTGGTCTCCGTACACTAATCTCCATTAAAGGAGGCTAATGTGCACAGTCTCGAGCAACAACTTTAAAGGCCCCTATCTCAAACATTTTGAGTCGGATTGCTCTCAAATTAGGTGATCATGTTCATCTCATCAATACGAGTGTTTTGATATGTGGCACAACCCATGCCGATACCCGAGCAAGGAGAAAAACTAAAAAGAAGTTGATTCGTGAAGATAGTTGCAGAAAATTTAGCAGTAGCATGCCTCGCTTGAGCGGCCAAATCACGACGCTCGAGTAAACGATCGAAGTAAACCAATTGCATTATGTGCGTAAGGTTCGAGACTATCTTTGGTACAAAACCCATGTATGATGAACGGTTGGATTTTACACATGGAGGCATCAGAGGTGCCATAAAGTCCGGCCATCCGATTTCCAAATTTTGGTAAAAAACCAAAGTTGACAAAATCTTCGGTCGGACAAGGAATCGAGCTGTGGTTGTTGCCACGTGATAGTAACGGTATTCCTGGTGTGATTCAAGGAAGAAACCAAAGAAAAAAGTTAAGAAATAAGCACACTGTCGATTCGAAGTTTTCAAGATTCATTCAAATTTCTAGTCCCATGATCGTAGCCTAAAAACACAATCCATGGCTCGAAGTTGGTATCAAATCGATTGCCATGCCGAGCCCAACAAGAAGACAATTATCTTTTGGTCAAACAGTCACCAGAGAAACCCCGGATCATCCATAGAAGATCACACAAGTTCTAGGGCAACAGTAGGGACTGTTTTGGAATTTTGCATATTGTTGGGCAGGGGTAAAACAGTCATTTTTCACCCAATTTTAAAATTTATTTTAATTCAATTAAATTGTAATTATCATCAATTTAAATATTTTTTGGGTATCCACCCATGTTTGGGCCTAATTCTATAAGTACATGCTAAACACAATTGTTAAAGGACCGTTGATTATTCAATACTCTTCAATAAATTTTGAGAGTTTTCACGTTCAAATCGTGGGCATGTCTTGGAGAGAGAGAGGAGAGAGAAGAAAAGGTCTGGTACCCTTTGATGAAGGTAATTTTCTCTCTCCTCCTCTCATCTCTCTCTTTCTCTCTCCTCTCATATCTCTCTTTCTCTCTCCTCCTATCATCTCTCTTTCTCTCTCCTCCTCTCATCTCTCTCTTTCTCTCTCCTCATCTTTATATCTCTCCTCATCTCTATCTCTCTCTTTCTCTCTCCTCTCATACATCTTTCTTTCCTATTTCCTCTCTGATCATCTTTATCCACTTTCCTTCTTTTCTTTATCTTTCCTTTCTATTGCTTCTCTTTCCTACTCTCTCTATTCTCTCTTCTTCCTCTCTGTTCATGCATGGCGAATTCTATCACCTAGCATAATGTCTTCTTGCTTCAAGGACACAAACAGTGAGTCGAGCCTTAACCCGAGTGCCGGGTCAAGCATCTGTCAAAGTCTCATTGCCTTCCCTTTTATCATGGAAGGTGGAAGCACAACGTTGTCCATGTTCTCTCTCTTTTTCTTATTCTCTATCATGAACGACGGAAGCATATCGCTACCCATGTTTTCTCTCTCCTTAACCTTCTATCATGGACTGTGAAAGCACATCACCGCTCATATTTTCTCTTTCCTCTTAACCTTTTGTCATGCATGGCAGAAGCACATTGTAGCCCATATTTTCTCTCTCCTCTTAACCTTTTATCATGGACGATGAAAGCACATCGCCTCCATATTCTCTCTCTCCTCTTATTCTTCTATCATGGATGGTGGAAGCAAATCGCTGCCCATATTTTCTCTTTCCTCTTAATCTTCTATCATGGACGGTGGAAACACATCATCATCCATATTTTCTCTCTCCTCTTAATCTTTTATCATGGATTAAAGAAGCACATCGCCGCCCAAGTTTTCTCTCTCCTCTTAATCTTTTATCATGGATGGTGGAAGCTTATTGTTGTTCATGTCTTCTCTCATTCCTCTGTCAGGGACGAAAGAAGCTCATCATCATCCATGTTTTCTCTCTCTTCTTGTTCCTCTGTCATGAGCAGCAGAGGCTTACCACCCGTGTCTTCTCTCTTCTTACCCTTTTGTCATGGACGGAGGGAGCTCATCGCCATCCATATTCTTTGTTATCTTTTCTCTCATTGTCGCCCATGTTCCCTTGTTCTATTCTCTCTCTTTCTTATTCATTCTTTTCCGTCTCCTTCCCTTTTCCTTTCTCTCTCATTGCTCATCTCGTCTTCTTCTCACATGCACGACATCGGTAGTACTATGCATGTTTCTCTTTCTCTCTCTTCTTTCATCGCTCTCTCTCTCATTTGACCAAGAGAGGCTGAGACAAACATTGCCATGGTAGTCTTGTCGTCTAACAGTATTTTCCTGAGCCAATTTTAGTTAATGTGCCCACCTTACTGCCACAATAGGCTAGCCATTGTGTCAAGCTGGCCGTTGATCGTTCTGGTGTCTAGCGATTTTGAACCAATTCTATGATTGGGGGGCTTTCTTCGTGATTTAAGTGGACGCCCATGCGAGTCAGCCCGAGTAAGTCCCAAACCCACCTTAAATTCCTCTCTCATCCGTTAGTCTACCTGCCCTTACTCCTGAGTGAGGTTCTCGAGAGAGTGATCTCAAAGTCCCGAGTTCCCCTGAAACTTGAGACACGTGCCGCTCGATCATCCACATCTAGAGGGTGAGATCGAGGCACCTAACCAAGTCGATATAAAAAACGAAGAAAAACTGGCATGAGAAACTTCCTGAAGCTTTGTGGGCCTATCGCACCACCATACGAAATGCGACGAACTCCACCATTTTTTCCCTAATTTATGGCGAAGAAGCAATCTTGCCCCTCTAAATTCAACTTCCTTCACTTTGCATCGCCATACAACATGGTCTGACCGAAGATGAAAGGGTCAAGCTCCATTATCAAGAGTTGGATGCACTCGATGAAAAGAGGTTGGAAGCTCAGCAAAATCTTGAACTCAATCAGGGTAGAATGAAGAGGTCCTTTAAAGAGTCAGTCAAAGTCTGCTCATTCACTCGTGGGGACTTGGTTCTAGCAGTTAAAAAGCTAATTTTTATGCATGAGCGATGCAAAGGAAAGTTTGAGCCCAAGTGGGAAGGCCCTTTCATAGTCAAGAAACTCTCGTTAAATGGGGCTTATATATTGGCACACCCTGATGGGGAAGAGGCAATGCCCCCCATCAATGGGCGATACTTGAAGAAGTATTATCCCTTATATGTCCTCGAGCCTCAATGAACAAAGAAAAGAGGGGAACAAAGAATAAAAGAAAAGGGGGAGGAGTAGTGAAGAAGAGAAGTAAGGCAAATTAAGAAGTCTTAAGCAAAAACTCGTTTTATTACATTATGAGGAATTACAAGTTACAACCAAAAACCTTTTTGGTAAGGTACATGTATACATTATCAAGAATTTCTTTTACATCAGAAGGAAAGAGAGCAATCGATCCCCAGTATTGCTCTTGTATTTGAGAAAAAGAGGGTGGTTGATTACTAGGAGCTGCTCTCACATCAGAGGAAGACAGATTTGAATCGAGCAGACATTTCTAGCAAGGATATGGCCTATGATGGAGAGCACGTCCTTCTCACAGTAAGTATTGTTCCACAGAACAACATGGAATTCATAATTGAATTGGAGGACTGGGCTTTCAATAGACTTCATAAGTAGTTAAGTGGCTCGATCTCGCCCTCTGGGTAGGGATGACCTGGTGGCACGTGTCTCAGGTTTTAGGGAAACTCGAGACTTGAGACTGCTCTCTCGAGAACCTTGTTAGGAAACAAGGGTAGGTATACCAACCGATGAGAGAGGTATTTTAATGTGAGGTAGGACACACCTCACCTGCCGTGACTCACTCGCGCTGACTCACGTGGGCACCCTCTTAGATCACGTCGAAAATCCCCCAGTCCTACAACTGGATCGGAATCGCCTCCCTTGGCCTGGACTCTCTTGTTTCTGCAATCACACACACATGCTTAAATTTACAAGACAAATGGGTCAAGGGACCCCTCCTTGTCTTTGGGCGAATGCACATGGGCATGCGCATTCAAATGAAGAAAGGGAACCAGTGAGATGAAGATTTGGGGTGATAAGTAGAGAAGAAAGGGATAAAATAGAGGAAAGGGGAAGAGAAGAATTTGACCAAGTGGCTAGACTAACACAGTAGCTCGATCAACAAGTGATTGACCTGACGTGGTACCAAGACGAGCAAGGTAACTCAGACCGGCACGGTGGCAATACTACTCAACGGCAGAACGATCACCAACCAGTCCTAACACAATGGTTAGCTTGTCGTGCTAACAATACGGGCACAGTAACTCAGACCAGCGCGACATAAATTCTGCTCGACAACGGGACTATCATGAAAGTGTTAATCTTAACTTTCCTTGCTTAAACGAGAGAGGAAGAAGAAGGAAGAGAGAGATGAAAAAGAGGGAGAAGAGAAAATAAAAAAGGTGAGAAGTAAGAAGTAAGAAGAGAGCGATAAAAGAAGTAAGGGATAAGAGAAACATGGACAACGATGAGGTTTCATCATCCATGACAGAGGAGAGAGAAGAAAGGAGCATGGACGACGAGAGGGTTCTGCAGTCCATGACTGAGAGAGAACATAGACAGGGATGGGGTTCTACCGTCCATGGCAGAGGAGAGAGAAAAGAAGAAGACATGGATGATCATGGGGTTCCTCCATCAGTAACTGAGGAGAGAGAAAAGGAGAAGACATGGACAGTGATGGGGTTCCACCGTCCATGATGGAGGAGAGAGAAAGAGGAAAAAGCATGGACGACGATGAGGTTCCGCCATCCATGATAGAGAAAGAGAGGAGAAAGTGAAATGGACAGCGATGAGGTTTTGTTGTCCATGATAGAGGAGAAAGTAGAAGAAAACATGGACAATGATGAGGTTCTACCGTCCATGACATAGGAGAGAGAAAATAGAAGAAAACATGGACAACGATGAGGTTCTGCCGTCCATGCCTTAGGAAAGAGAAAATAGAAGAAAACATGGACGGTGATGAGGCTCTGCCATCCATCACATAAGAAAGAGTAAATAGAACAAACATGAACGGTGATGAGGTTCTGCCCTCCATGACATAGGAAAGAGAAAACATAAAAAAACATGGACGGCGAAAAGGTTCCACTGTTCATGACACATGAGAGAAAAAATAGAAGAAAACATGAACGACAATGAGGTTCCACCGTCCATGAAATAGAATAGAAAAATATAATAACACATGGATGGTGATGAGGTTCCACCATCCATGACAAAGGGAAAGAGACAAGAAGAAATTTGGACAGAGTTTCGGCCCGTCACTTTGGTTAAGGCCCAACTCATTGTTTATGTTACAAAAGTAGGAGGACACTATACCTGGCGATATGCTTCGCCGAACATGAATGAAGAAGGGAGAAAGAAGGAAAATATAGATTAAGAAAGCGAGGAAAGAGAAGAGAAGGATAGAAGAGAGAGAAGGAAAGTGAATAAAGAAGATCAAGAAAGAGAGCGAAAAGAGAAAGAGAGAAGAGAGGAGGAGAGAGAAAGAGAGATGAGAAGAGGATAGAGAAAGAGAGAGAAGAGAGGAAGAGAGAGAGAAGATAAATGAGAAGAGGAGAGAGAAAGAGAGAAAAGAGAAGGAGAGAAAGAGATGGACGAGAAGAGTTGAGAGAAAGAGAGAAGAAGGAGGAGAGAGAAAGAGAGACAAGAGGAGGAGAGAAAAAGAGATGGACAAGAAGAGTTGAGAGAATGAGAGAGGAGAGAGGAGGAGAGAGAAAGAGAGAGAGAAGAGAGGAGGAGAGAGAAAGAGATAGAGGAGAAGAGGAGAGAGAAAGAGATAGAAGAGAGAACGAGAGAGATGAGAGGGCAAGGAGAGAAAGAGAGATGAGATGAGGAGAGAGAAAGTTACTTTTACCAAAGGATTCCATACTTATTCTTCTCTCTCCTCACTCTCTCCCTCCAAGATGTGCCCACAATTTCAATGTGAAACTCTCAATTTTTATTCATGAGATTGAAAACTGAGAAGGCCCTTTTACAATTAGGTTTAGCATGTATTTATAGAATTGAGCCCAAATATGGGTGGAAGCCCAAAATCTAGTTTAGTTGATGATAATTACAACTTATTTGAATTAAAAAAAAATCTAAAAATGGGTTCAAAAGGACAGTTTTGCCCTGCTCAACATTACATAGAATTCCAAAACAGTCTATACTGCTGCCCTAGATTGCGTGATCTTCCATAGATGATTCGGGTTGCTCCGGCGTCCGTTTGGCCGAATATGATTACTTTATTGTTAGGCTCGGCATGACGATCAATTTGATATCAACTTCGAACCACAAATTGTGTTTTTAGACCACGATCATGCGACTCGAAATTTGCATTGATGTTAAAAACTTTTAATCGATAGTGTGCTTGTTTCTTGATGTTTTTCTTTAGTTTCTTCGTTGAATTGCACTGAGCATGCCGTCACGATCGTGTTGCAACAAACGCAGCTCGATTTCATGGCCGAACGAAGATTTCATCGTCTTGGGTTTTTGGCTGAAATCTGGAAATCCAGCGACCTGAATCTGTAGTAACTTTGATGCTTTCTTGTGCCGAATCCAATAGTTCATCATAAGCAACGTTCGAAACAGACATAGCCTCAGACCTTATGTTCATAATGCAAATGGTTTCGCATCGATCAGGTATGCAAGCCCCGTGATATGGCTGCTCAAGCGAGGCATGTTGCTACTGAATTTTCTATAAATGTCTTCACAATTCGTTAACTTCTCTCTAGTTTTTCTCCCTGTTCGGGTTTCGTCATGAGACGTGCCACATATCAAAACGCCCGTCTTGACAAGACAAACACACTCACAAAATTTGAGCGTGATCCGACATGTAACGAGTGAGATATGGGTCTCTGAAGTTGCTGGTCGTGACTGTACAAACCAGTCTCCTTTAATGGAGATTGGTGTAGGGAGGCCGCACGGGGGTAACATGCGGCCTATCCCGTTTTAATATTTCTCCCATAACTTTGTCCTGGGATGTATGTTTAAGCTAAAACTTGACCCATAGGGGTTGTTAACCGTGTTGGATCCAATGACAGTGGTCCTATAATTGTTTGATGCATCGAAAATAAATTTCTAGTTACGAGGTCCATTTGAAGGTGCTAGAGGCTGATTTTTTCAAAATGTTTTGTTTATTTTCACTGCCTTAGACATGTTGGATTGCGACGAAACTTGGCAAATGGCCTTTTAAAGTTCTTAAGAATATTTAACCCATTCTGGGGCAATTCTGAGACTGTTAGGAATTCCATTGCATGTCAAGCCTTTATTGATCAGCTTCTCTTTAATTCCACATCGGGCACTCAAGGTGCTGAAAAATGTCTTCAAACAGCTTGCCCCACCGAATGTTGTGCTTCGAGAGAAGCGATAAGGATAACATTTGGAAAATTTCCTTCGGCTTTATTACTTTTTTCTTCTTAGCCATAGGACAACGTGAACATTGAGGAGATCCACGCAATGTTGTACTAGGATGCTCAGATGTTTGGATACTACGTACAAGCCCATCCGTGGAGACTTGGGGGAGAAGAGACTTTTGAGGGATCCAATAAAAGTCCTCACCCTTACGTGGACTGTTTGTGATTCTGACAGTTGAGGATTTTGTACGAACCTCGTTGGTCAGAATTAGGCCTGTCTATCGGTGAAGTGCCATGCTTAAAGGAATTTTTTCCCATTTAGTCTGGGTTTGTTTGTTTCGTTGTTTGTTCTGGATGGTCTATTGAAGGGCCTTCTGTTGGCGATCGTCTGTGTTTTGCTCCAGATTTTGCTTGGTGGGTAGGGTACCTCAGTTTATCGAGGTGACCAGCATTGAGCATAACCCTGCTTACTGCTAGCAATTTCAACAATCAAGATACCTGTCTTCGTTATCCGAGGCGACCCCTAAGGGCTCAATCCTGTTGTTGCATAACAAGTCTAAGGTCTAGCTGACTTGGCTTTCTTGGGGCACCCTCAGCATCTTGGAGTGCGTTAGTGACCTCATGAGAATGATGCTCTTCTTCATGAGACTTGTCTCATCTTCTTGGGGAGTAATCCGTCCTTTGAGTCCTTTTTATGAATGAACTCAAACTGTCGGAGTATTTCGTTGATGCTCATCTTTTTGGGCCTTGGTATCAGGGTATTATGACACCAGGATTTTCTTTTGAATGTTGGCTAAAGCCGCCTATGAAGCGTGTGCTGCATCAACCTGCTTATTGATCCAAGTGTCCTTTGTGGGTTTTCACTTGGACTTGGGAAGCGGTGCCATAAAGATGGTTTTCACCAACGTCCTTTCCTTTGGGGACTCTTACCCATGACCTTTCGGCCATGTCCACCCTTATTCTTCCATTTTTACTCACGGTGCCCTTTCGGGTTTGCACCATGCTCGTCCGTTATTTTTACTCATGGTGTTCCCTTGTCCAAGTATACACCCTGCCTGTTATTTTATTTTTATTTTTTTATGAATGCGTGTTAGAGTCATGCCTTTGGGACCTGTGCGAAGCCTTTTAACGTCATGCGACTAGGACGTGTACTATAATTTAGAGTCATACAGCTGGACCGTGGTGGAGATGAATGGTAGTCTATGGAGGCCATAGAGTGAGTATGGTGATGGTTTGACTCACTTTGGGGAGATGGCATATCTATAAGGGACGAATGGCGAATGGATCGAAAGTGGTGACCGACTAGCTAACGACGAGTATGGATGGCGGGATGGCTCACCATTTGTGAGCGAGGGTGAAACTCACTTGGGAATGATGAATGGTAATGAAGGAAGAGGGATTTGTTGGGGAGGTTGATGAAGGTGGTGCGCGCACATGAACGGGTCGGAAGGCAGGCATGTAAAGGGCACGTGTGCGTGTGTGGGGCATGTTTAAGGTCATGCCTCTTGGACCTATGCAAAGCAGTCCAGGACGTGCACTATGGTCTAAGGTCATATAGCTTGGACCATGGCTATGTAGTTTAATGTCGTGTAGCTAGGACCATGCAGTTTAAAGTCGTTCAACTAGACCTCTGCTACAGTTTAAGGTCATATAGTTTGGACCATGGTGCTAAGCCTTTTAACGTCATGCGGCCAAGACGTGCACTATGGTTTAAGGTCATATAGCTTAGACCGTGGCTATGCAATTTAAAGTCATGCAGCTAAGACCAAGATATTTAAGGTTGTTCAACTAAACGTCCGCTACAGTTTAAAGTCGTATAGTTTGGACCATGGCTGTACAGTTTCGGATCATGCAGTAGGGACTGTTGTGTGGGTTGCAATATAGGTGAAGGCCCGTGGGGAATAGAAGCACATGGGACAATCTGACTCCCTGGGAATTAAATGGTTAAGGCCATACACGAGCAGGGGGCTCAGATGGAGATGGTGACCCAACGAGGAATGGCAAATAGAAGTAGACTTTACTAGGAATTAAGGGGCAAGTATGACTCCTTGGGGTAAAAGATAAGACTCTATAGAGAATAGGTTCATGGAAAGTAATCTGACTCCCTGGGGATAAGATGGGAAAGGGTCTAATTGAAGATAATGACTTGGTGTGAGACAGGCCACTGGGTATTGAAGAGGCAAAAATGACCTTTTTTTTTTTTGGCATACACCTAACTCTACTGCGGATGATGGGCTGTGGCACTGGTGTAACTCCACTGGGGATGTTGGCAAAACACTCATGCAGTAACAGGGCTTAAACGTGCATGACACTAGCATCAGCAGTAGTAACACGCACGGAGGTAACATTGATGCTCACGGTATTAGTGTGGGCACAAATGACACAGACGGCACTGGTCACAAGTTACACAGATGGTGCTGGTCACAAGTTACACAGATGGTGCTGGTCACAAGTTACACAGACGGCGCTGGTCACAAATTACACAAACGGCGCTGGTCATAAATTACACAAACGGCGTTGGTCACAAGTTACATAGATGGTGCTGGTCACAAGTAACACAGATGGTGATGACCTGTGTCCGGGCCTGGGTCTGAGCTCGACCCAGTCCAGCCCGTTGGTGTTTGTCCTTCAGTCACATGTTTAGCACTGGAGCACGAGCGGCGGTAGAGCATGAACAACGGTAACCTGAATATAGGCTTTGGGTCTGAGCCCGACCCGGTCAGGCTCATCGTCGTTTGGCCTTCAAGGACCAAGCTGGCATTTCTAGTTTTTGAGGGGTACCTCGGCGAAGTTTTTCTTATATAAGGGGGGTAAACCCCTTTTTTTCAATGTCTTTCCTTTGGGTAAAAAAAAAAAGGGCTAAGGCATTTTTAGTAGCGTGAAAGAGAGAGCACCCGGCGAAAATTCTAACAAGAACGCAGAGCTTGCAGGTGAGGGTTTGCAGGGGTTTGCTGAAGGCAGTTAGAAATTTCCCGGGAGAACTCTGGCGTGAACGCAAGATATTTTCGGCAAGGGTCACAATTGGCAGAATTGGGAAGTAGGCAGCTTGTCGAGGCCAGCTAAGGTTCCGGCAGTGGTTGTAGAGTACCGAAGAAGTGAGAAAAAAGGGGCACTGGGAGTAGCACAGTGTTGCCAATGAACTTTCGCTCAACTCCGAGATATTTCTGGTGACTTTCTGCCGTTGGGAAGGAGAGGGGAAGATTGAACAGTGGGTTTCCGGCGAGGAAAGTGGTTTCCCAATGAGTAGCCGGAAGGTCGAGGGAAGTGAACAGTTGCTTGGCGACGAAGGGTCACTGGGAAGTAACGGTCGCCATCCACAAGTGCGAGGATGCACGTCAGACCACGTCATGGGTGGAAGTTGTTAGGTGGCGCACCCTAGGCTCGAGGTGACACATGCACAATCTGTGGCACGTGTAAAGGATTTGATCATGGAGGGCTTTGAACTATGACCAAAACACAGTTGGCGTTCACCTTGACGAATGTTTATCGTGAAAAATCAGAGCGATCTGTGGATTTAGATCACTCAGATCTGACACTTTAAACTGATAAAATAAAGGAAATAAAACGGTAAAAAATGTGGGAACAATCAAATTCAGATTTGAGGCCAAATCTTCTAAAAAAAGAGCAGATCTGCTCTCAGATTTGTAGCGGAGCCATCTTGATGAAAAGCATTTAAGATATGATTTTAAATCAAAATAACCAAATTCAGATCAAGATTAAGTAAAGAAAACAAAGAAATAATAGTAAAAGGGGAAGAAATGTTACTTGACCAGGCCGGATGGCCCGGACTTCCCGAGCCTTTGGGGCTCGCTCGTATCAGAACTGGCTTCTCTCGCTCTTTGGCCTAAATCTCGATCAGCAAGTCTCAAGTAGTGAGTTATGTCCTAAAGGTATGTCTGGGGTTTCTCTCAGAAGGCCCAGGCTCCCTGACGCAATTTCCAGCGTTTTCTCTCCTGTCGTTCACTTATGTTTTTCATCTCTATAGGTTTCTTTACCTCTGCTAGGGTTTCAGTCCCGCATCTCTCCCCAAAAACATCTTTCTCCAAGTCTTCCAATGGGTTTCTCTCCCCGTTCCCCCTAAATGTGGTCCCCCAAAAGATGCTAAAAAGGGGGAAATTTTGTTGGGGAGAATATCCTCCCGTAATCTACCAAAGGCTCAATCAAAATGCGTTTTTAAGAGGTCTCATATCTGGGTGACATAGGGCATGTCGCTTGAATGGCACGAGGCATATCGCCCAAGGCTGGGCGGCACGAGTCATGTCGCCTGGGCAGCACGCCCCGTGTCACACAACCAAAAGTGCTCCAAATTCAAAAATCCCTCTTCAAGTGTGTTCCTTATCCTCTCATGAAGCTCTCAGAGAAATTTTGGGTCAAAACATAGTTGTTTACTATTTTTAATGATATTTTCCGTAAAATAGTGCATTTTCAAGGTTTTGGGTCAAAACAGGGTGTAACAAGGTTTATGGGCTAGCAGAATGGTTCTGGGTCCAAGGGTCAGTTGTGTGACCTATGGATTTTTGGTTCACTAAGTCAATGTGATCCTAAGTGTTCATAAAAATAACAAAATTTGTCAGATTTAAAATGGGGTGTCTACAGTTGCCCCTCTTTAGCCCTCCCTATTCTTTGAGGGACAGGTGAGTGGCAAAGAAGTAGACACCTGACATTCTATGTCTTTAGGGGGGCAGGTGACCGTCAGAAATAAAGCAGACATTTTAAATTTCATCCTGAAGTCACGTGGTCAGGGGGCATACCAACTATCCCTCCAAATCATTGTGCACACCGAGCTCACTCACCCAGAGCATCTTCATCCTAGGGTTTTCGACGTAAGATGTCGATGAGTTACACAAGCTTGAAACTCGAGTTGGATTTTCTAGCCATGCAACTTAACGAAAAGGGTTTTCACAACTTGAATTTTTAACCCTGGCAATTTCTTTGATCTCCTTAGGGTTTCCTAAGGCTGTCTATAGGGAAAGGCTTTCTGTTATAAGAGACTTGTCTGGCCGAATCCGAAGTGAGAGACGAGGCAGCAACGCGGCAAACGTGGTATTCATCATATACAGGTGTCCAAGGTCCTTCGTTTTATAAAATGTTTTAGAAATTTTGAAGGTAATTTGAAGTAGAACTCGGAGCAGGGACATGCTATGATTTTAACAAAGGAATTAAAGTTTTTGAAATCACAAGACATATAGTGAAAATTTTGAAAAGAGAAAGATAACAAGGTTGGTTAGCAGTTTTAACTCTTGCAACCATAGAGCCCTCTAAGCAGTTTAATATCATGCAGCAATGAACCATACACCTGACCTTTTTACGTCATATGGGGATAGACATTTGAACAAGGTGGTTGTGCCTTGAACATATTGAATAGAGTGGTTGTGCCATGAACAACATTGAACAGGATGGTTGTGCCTTGAACACATCCGACATTTTACGTCATACTGGGTAAGACGTTACCTGTCTCGGTTCTTTTATCTCACACGAGTTTGACGTTGAATTGGATATACCCAACCTTTAGCGTCATACAGGGCTAGACGTTTGAATAGGGTGGTTGTGCCCTAAACACATCCAACATTTTACGTCATACAGGGCTAGAGGTTACTTGTCTCGGCTCTTTAACGTCACATGAGTTTGACGTTTTTCCTGTCTCGACTCCTTAACGTAGTGGTCGTAAGACGGTTCACAGTTCCCTTATTCCTTTAGTCCGTGCTTTCTGGGAACAAGCAGTATACTGCAGTCTTCACGATAGGGTCACGCGAGGTGACTGATCTATTGAGGGCAGTGTTCTGATTTTGCAGGCACATTTTTTAACATAATTTTATTTATTTTTCCCCTGGAACTTGGTTTTGAGGACATCCTGATTTTCTATAGATTTGAGCTTACTAACACGACGCTGTTGTCCGTCCTCCTCGATCAACGATGGTTGTTTCTGCTGCTCTGGGACTGGCCTATGTCATTGACACCACTCGACCCCAGATTGTCAATTATTAACACACGAATCGTGACGAGTTGTCGTCATTCGATTGAGAGATCAGTGGTCTTGAAAATGTATCTCTATTGCTGCCTGCTATGGGGCATTCATGCCTTATTCTACGTGGGGCAGCACTTTACAGAGGGGTACCTCCCTCAGAGGGTGCTTTGCCAGTTTCTCCATATTCAAAATTATACCTCTCTCGGAGAGGCGATCGATCGTCGCCCTATCTTTCTGCTTCGTCGGCATTCTTCAACTCTTCTGGTCAAGGAGAGTTTGTCGTGGAAGGGAAAGAAGTCCTCTTCTAGCGAGGGGCTGACTAAGCAAGACAGACCCACAACTACTACGAACTATGATTCGTGGTGGGGACGTGCTTGCCCTCTTCCACTATGCCCTAAGTCTTCGAGACTTCGTGTTGATTCTTCTGCTCCAGCTCAAGATCCCCATTGAGAAGATAGCGCCTCTTGTTTTAATAAACGAATCAAATCGAATGAGGACGTATCGGCATTAGTTTGGAAGATGCTGAAGCTGAATTGGCTCAATGGGTGGCCTTTGTGGCGGAACTCAAGGAGAAGGGCGTTGGTCCGAAACCGAAGACTAAATTGCCTAACATACTGTCTTTTCTTTACATTTTTTTTTTGCATGAATAAGTAGATCTCATGATCAGCACTACTTTTCAGTAGTTTTGTTGATGTTGGTTAAAAATTTCGGTCTCAAGATCAAATTTGATATTGAGAATGCATGCAATGAAGCCATTTTCAAGGGATGAATAAAATCTGAAATTGTGACCTATCCATAATTTTGTTTTGTATTCTGATTGATTTCCTGGGACGGTGGAATCCTCTTTTATTTTTCAAAATTTTCCAAAAATTGTTTTTGATTATAATGGGATAGGCGACATGGACCATGTCGCCCAGGCAGTACGAGGCGTGCCGCCCATGTATATATATATATTAATTTTTTTTTATTTTTTTTTATAACTGCGGTGGGCGACATGGATCGTGTCTCCTAGGGGGCAGGAGACGTGTTGCCCATGTAAATTTATTTTTCTTTATTTCTTTTAAAGAGGTGGGCGACATGAGACGTGCCGCCCATATAAATTTTTTTTTTTTTTCAAAGCTGAAATGGGCCACACGGGTCATGTCACCCTGGCGGCACGAGACGTGCCGTCCATGTAAATTTGTTTTTTATTTTTTTATTTCTAAATGAGTTGGGCGACACGGTTCATGTCGCCCGGGAGGCATGAGACGTGCCGTTCATGTAAATTCTTTAATTTTTTTATTTTAAATGAGTTGGGCGACGTGGTTTGTGTCGCTCGGGCGGCTCGTCACGTGTCACCTAGTCACTTGCCACCCATGTAATTTTTTTTTTATATATATAAAAAAAGGTAGACGACACGAGACCTGCAACGCATAAATTTTTATTTATTTTTGTTAAAGGATGTGGGCGACACGGTTCATGTTGCCCATGTGGCATGAGACGTGCCGCTCATAAAAAGTTAAAATGTGGGCGGTACGAACCGTGTCGCTTGGCCCAGGTTGGGCAACACTGATCGTGTCGCCCAGGCGGCACGAGGCGTACCGCCAAGCCCAGGGTTTTTAAATAAAAGGGGTGCCCCTCCCTCATTTTGCCTTCACTTGTTTTGGGGTCTCACCCCCCCCTCTTTTTTTTTTAATCAAAACTTTCCAACCCTTTCCTCGTGGATTGTATATCACGTGCCTTGCTTTGGAAGGTCCTAAAAAAAAATGATATTGTTTTTCAATTTCCGAAATTAAAGATTACTTTCAAATATTTCATGGAATACTTTTGTTGTAATCAAATTTTTTTCGAAAAAGATGCACAGACATGCTCGGAATCTTCATTCGAAAATGCTTCTAACGTGCTCGTGAACTGTTTGGTTAAAAGCCCAAGTCACTGGGAGCTAGGTTGAGATAGATGATGGTTGGCCAAGGATGTGGACAAGTCCAGAATACGCTAAGATTGAGAATGACAAAAATACCCCCGATTGCAAACTCGTCTTTTCGAGGGTAATTTTGAATGACTATTTCTGCCCTCATAAACTAAGTATCGTAGGATGACCATACTGGGCTTTTGGGTGTAAAATGGCCAAAATACATCTGAGTGTAAAATGACCAAAATACCCTTGAGTGTGAGCTATACCTGTTTGGGGGAATTTTAAATGACTGTGTTTGTCCCCATAATCTACGGATGGGTAGGATGACCATACTGCGCTTCTGGGTGTAAAATGACCAAAATACCCTTGAGTGCAAAATGACCCAAATACGCTTGAGTAAGAATTTTGTTTTTCGAGGGTAATTTTGAATGATTGTTTCTGCTCCCATAGACTAGGGATGATCGGATGACCATAATGAGCTTTTAGGTGTAAAATGACCAAAATACCCCTGAGTGCAAAATGACCAAAATACCATTGAGTGTGAACTCTATTTTTCAGGGGTAATTTTGAATGATTGTTGCTGCCTCCATAAACTAGTGATGGTAGGATGACCATATTACGCTTCTGGGTGTAAAATGACAAAAATACCCACTAGTGCAAAATGACCAAAATACCCTTGAGTGTGAACTTTGTTTTTTGGGGGTAATTTTGAATGACTGTTGCTGCCCCTATAAACTAGGGATGGTAGGATGACCATACTACTCTTCTAATAAAAAATTACCAAAATACCCCTAAGTGCAAAATGACCAAAATACCGTTGAGTGTGAACTTTGTTTTTTTGGGGTATTTTTTAATGACTATTTCTGCCACCCATAAAATAGGGTTACTAGAATGACCATACTACCCTTATGGGTGTAAAATACTCTCGAGTATAAAATGACGAGAATACCCCTGTAGCAAGATTAATATTATTATTATTATTTTGTTTATGAAGCATGAGAACATGATGGCTCCATCTTGATGACTCCTCCCCCATCTCTTTTTTTTTTTATACAGATATATCTTTGCAGGGGTTCTTTGTTGACTGTAGATCCCACCTATTTGCTATTCGCAAATGGGCGGCGTTGTTGACTCCTGGGCAGAGGCAGGTTCTTGCCCGGATTTGTTTATGGGAGGTCTGCTGGATCAAGCCTTTTTGCTTAGATCTTGCTTTGATTACGAAGTTATGTCTCCGATATAGACCGCAGACCTATTCCATTCTTCTGCGATGTGGCGAGCTTGCCCTTACCCTTGAGGATGTTCCCCGGATTCTTAGGGTTCAGAGTGAGGGCGAACCTTTCTTGAGTATTCCCCAGGGGATGTCTACTAGTTATGCCTCTGACTGCAAGGAGTTACTAGGTATTTCTCTTGAAAAGATCAGGGGAAGGCATGATTCAGAGATCCACCTTGGGAAGCTAAGGTGGGAATTTACTGGAGTACCCCACAGTGCAGGGAGGATGATGGGTGGCCATGCTCCCCAGGTTTCAGTTTCTGTGGGTAGGAGACTGTCCCATAAGGGGAAGGCCCTTGTGGGTGAGGCTGGTGTTTGGGCGACTGAGTTGGTGCAGGGTGAGTCTAGCCACCCTTTGTCCAAAGGTGTTGCTAGATCATCAGGGGATGCAGAGGGAGTCAGGTGCGACATCCCCGATCTTGGTGATGGGAGCGCATTTTTGGATGAGGACACGATGCCTCCTCAGGCGTCGCTTACTGATGAGGAGTGGCGAGAGCAGGAGAGAGAGATGATCCAAGATGAGCATGAGCGAGCTATGATCTAGGGAGAGCCGAAAGTGTTCCGAGAGGAGGTGGATCTGATAATTGATCATGGTCCTCTTTCAGATAGTGAGATATATTCCCTGCGGGCCTTCCTTGCATACTTGTTCGAGGAGTTTCTATTTGTGGATCGATCCAAGGGTTGAGCCCATTTGTCAGTGGTTTGGGCAACCAAGCGGCTAGACTACTTGGAACGAGTGGCGTGGGGTCCAGCGATCGTGGGTTGGCTACATCATCACCTTTGTAGTGTGTCCAGAGGAGCCCTCTACTTGTGGGGTTGTTCGATTTTCCTCCAGGTTTGGGCGTGGGAGCACATCACCATTCCTTTCCCTCTTTCCGGTCGACGGACGCCATTATTCCCAATGATTCATTTCTGGTCATATGGAGTGTGGAATTCTGAGAGGATCCCTTCGCGGTTGTATTACTCGCTGTTCTTGGACACTCAGGCCGTACAAGAGGTGAGTTATGTGCTTTATCTATTCTTTCTTCATTTTCTTCTTCTTCCTCTTCCCCCCTTTCTCCTTCTTCATTTGACTTTGACATATCCCTTTTTTATTTCCAGATCGACTAGACTCCCATGAGAGTTGAGCCCGTCCCTACTGTTTACGCGTCTTCTTCTCAAGCTTCCAAGACGACGGTTCACCTGATTTGCATGTTTCTGGTGATGCATACTTTCCCTAGTCGAGTTCGCTGTCAGCTTGGCCTTCTTCAGACGTTCTATGAGATTACCCCGTCGAAGACTCCCATTATGGTAAGCACCACCGATGAGGATGCCTATCTGAGAGAGATGGCTCCTTGGATAGAGGAATGAAGGAGTAGGGTTGTCCGAGTTATTGGCGAGGAGGAAGAAGAGGGTATCTCTCTCTCTCTCTCAGTATGAGGATAGATATAGGCCTCTTTTGAGAGATATAGCCACTATGACTGATCATGGTGAGGGGGAGACGCGGGAGCCGAGGACTGCGTATCTTGATGAGGCCTGATCGTCTACTAATGAAGTTGTTTCCCTTCGTACTGAGCATGATTCAGATATCGAGGAGCGTGATTCGATAGAGGATTTTGAGCATCTGGGCCAGAATTTTGATAGGATGGTGGCGGGGTGTGACTTCATGAGGGACGAGTTGGAGAGGGTTCAAGCTGAGTTGGAGAGAGTGCAATCAGTACCATCTTCCTCTTTTGTTGCTCCTACCCTTCTTGAACCATCTCTCGATTGCATTAGAGATTTAGAGAGACTCGTAGACCGCTACCGATCGGAGAGGGTATGTTTTGCTGTTATATCTCTTCTCTTTTTTTTGTCTATACATATATTACAACCTCTCTCATTTCATGTTGTTGTTTCAACAACATTCGGCCAGAGATGAATGTCACGCGCTTAAGGAGGACATGAAGGGTCTTATGGATAGGTGTGGCAGACTGTCATGACTCCTATTAGCTGTAGGTGGCAACCCCTATTTCACAGATGTGAATCCTTATATGTGAGGGTGCCATTAACATCTTCTGTTCGGAGTCAGTCACAGTCTCGAGCGTCTACTCAAATGGTGAGGGGTCCGAGGCAGGTTCGACCGAGATTGGAGGGAGAGGTGAGCAGTTGTACAACAGGGGTCGAGGAGGATTCAGTATCAAATAAGTGACCTCATTCTTTTTTTTTTTTTTTATAGGAGATCATTATAGACTTTGAAGTACATATAAATATATGGCTCTCCCCTTCTATCTTGCCTGTTTCCATGCTTCCCCCCCCCCCCCCCACCCCCCTCTCTTCTCTTTTTTTGTTATTGTCCCTGTTTGGGGGTCTTTTAACTTGTGCATGTGTTATTGATTCGTTGAAGCATAACATAATATTTTCTTTGCGCACACTTTTCAAACTGAAATTTTACAAACTCAGTCCCCAAGTTGTAGGGTTGTTTATCTCGAATTTTCCACCATTGGGTCATCATCGGCACACAAAGGGATGAGCTTGCCTCATTTTTCCTCAGGGGATCAAGTTGAGAAAAAAAAATGCTCCCAAACTAGCCAATTTCGTCATTAGCGAGGTTCACCCATCTCTGATATGTTATAGTGATAGCTATACTCCTACAACCATGGAGTGCCTGATTAGTTTTAAGCCTTCATAACAGACATAAGAAGTTGGCTTCGAGAACAAGGCCAAATTGACTAACAATTTAGCCTCTTGTAGTGATGGAGGAAGCCCTTTCTAAAAGGGTTTTGTTTTTTAAAATGAATAATTTAAAAGTCAATTTGATAAGAATTTTCAAAAAGGCTGGGCTTTATAGTTTTACCACCTGTGGCCCCTTTGGTTGTTATTTTCTTTGTTATATTTTACCCAAAGATGATGAAAGGGTTTCCTTGTGGGATCGTGAGAACTCAAAGGTCTTGAAGTCGTCTTTTAACCTTTCGAACTTTCATCCTCTGCTTCGTGGATCCTGGAAGAGTCCTCTGGATTCTTGTCGGGCTTTCCTTTTGGAGGGTCTCGATGCTTTCTAGGGTTTGTCAAAATCACTTCGATTTTCCATTCATATCTCCCTCCTATATTTTTCTGAGTTAGTTCTGTTGGGAACCTGCAGGGTTTAGGAGGAGTCTTCATCCTCAGGGTCTGCTTGTGCAGTATTATTGGAACTTTCTAGTACTTGTTTGTACTTGAGTGCTTTGCATCGAAAGCTCCTTGTTGGAGATCTTTTTTTATTCTTTTTACCCGTGATGCCTTTTCAGGTTTTCACCACATTTTTTAGCTCGTTATGGATAGTATTTTCTAAGATACATCGTATTAATGAGGTCATTGAGTTTGTCCCCCTCCTGATTTTTGATCTTGTAAGAATTGTCCGCATGCACTCGGGGTAACCACAAATGGCCCTTCCCAATTAGGTTTGAACTAGCATAAAGGGTGTGGATTTACAAGAGTGTGGAAGATTTTCTTGAATACGATAACCCCTTCTTTGAATTGTCGAGTAACAACTTTCCTTTGGTGCGCCCTCTCGACTCTAAGCTGGTAAGCAATGATATTTTGTGTTGCTTGTAGTCGTTTTTCATCCAAAGTAACGAGGACAGTGATTTGTGCTTCAATCTTTTGTTCCTCATCTGTATTTTTGGGAATAATCACTTGAGGGACGGTATCTCAACCTTGATGAGTAGCACTGCTTCCATAGCATACACCAATGAGTATTGGGTCATGCCAATAGGAGTCTTCTCAATTGTTCGTTAGGCCCATAGGGTGTCATTTAGCTTTTCGTATCAATCTTTTCCTCCTTCTATTATTTTGTCTATGATTATGAGAAGTCCTTTATTTGTGGCTTCTGCTTGTCTGTTTCCTTGAGGGAAGTAAGGTAAGGAGAATTTTTGTGTTATCCCAAACCTTTTGCACACCTTAGTGACCTTTTTATTTTTGAGATTGGATCCATTGTCAGTGATGATTGACTCTGGAAGTCCAAATCTCAATACAATGTTATTCTTTATGAAACAGGCAACATGTTGGCCTTCAATTTTAACAAATGGTGCGGCCTCTACCCATTTGGAGAAGTATTTTGTAGCCGTTAACATAAAACAGTGTCCATTTGAGGCTTTTGGATATCAAGACCCAACATGACAAAGGGCCATACGGGCGGTGTTGAGTTGAGTGATGCGGATTGTGCATGGATGAGGTCTCCATAGAGTTGACATTTGGAACACCTCTTAACGAACTTCCAGCAGTGTTCAGCCATGGTGGTCCAATAATAGCCTTGGCGCTTGATTTTCTGAGCTAAGGCGGTTGCGCCAGAATGACCTCCTTCATTGTGCAACTCTGTCAATACTTGGTCAATTTCTAGCTGATTGAGGCAGCGTAGAATGATGCCATCGAGAGACAGAAAAAATTTGAAGAGCTTGTTTATCCTTTTTGGTGGATCTTTTGGGATATAACCCATCTTTTAGCAAGGACATAACATTGGAACCATGGTTTTGCCTTTACTAGCGCATCTGAAGCCACGAGAGACACTTCCCCATCGTTCTCATTCTCTTGCTCTATTTCTTTTTCAATCCTCGATGGGGAAGGGTCATGTTTGTTCTTGATGTAGAATGGCAGCGTGGTGATTTGTGAATTAATATCGACCATTGAAATAAGGGTTGCAACGGTGTCGACGAACCGATTATTTACCCTAGTCACGTGCTAAAGGTGATTTTCTTAAAATGTGGGATCATCTTTTTCACCTTTTCTTGATAGGGTTTGAGCTTTTCTTCTTTCACCCTCCAAATCCCTTGAACTTAGTTTATGACGAGTAAGGAGTCACCAATCACTCATATTTGTTGGATTTTCATTCCCAAGGCATTCTCAAGCACGGCTATTAAGGCTTCGTATTCAACAACGTTATTGGTACATGGGAAATTCAATCTGATGACTGTTGGCATTAAAATATTCTCGAGTGAGCATAGTACGACTCCTATACCTGACCCGTATTCTTCCTTTGCTCCGTCGAAGTATAGCTCCTAAATAGAGTCCTCAATTGTGAAGAGGTTCTCATCAGGGAGATACATGTTAACAGGAATATTGTTTGGCAGTGCGTGTTCAGCTAAGTGTTCAACAATGGCTTGTCCTTTGACTGATTTTTTACTAACATTCTTGATCTTGAACTCGCTCAATAACATTCTCCACTTCGTCAAACATTTGTTGCTCCACTTCGTCAAACATTTGTTGAGGACTGGCCTCTCCATGAGGTACTTAAGTGAGTCAATTTTTTATATGAGCTTGACAGAATGAGATAAGACATAATGTATTAGTTTCTGCATGGCCCACACAAGTGTTTAGCAGTGTTTCTCCACATCCATGTATCTTGTCTCATAATTGACCATGGTTTTGCTGATATAATATTTCATTTGTTCTTTTCTATAGTCGTGATATTGTCCTAACATTGCCCCATGGTCTTGTCTTTCACTGACATGTATAGGAAAAGGGATTTATCTAGATTAGGAGGACTAAGGATGTGAGGTTTGGTGAGGTACTCCTTGATTTGATCGAACGCTTCTTAACATTCATTGTCCCATATGAGTATGGTGTCCTACTTAAGGAGTCTATTGAATGGTGCGCACTTATTCGCAAGTTGTGAAATAAAAGGCCTTATAGCATGTATGAGACCTTGAAGCCCACAAATTTCTCTAATGTTCCAGGGGTGAGGCATTTTAGTGATGGCTCGTATTTTGTACGAGTCTGCCTTAATGCCTCTTTGACTTACTATAAAGCCTAATAAATTGCCGGATTCAACTCCAAGGCACATTTTTGAGGATTGAGTTTGAGTTGATGTTTTCGGAGCCTTTCAAAAATGGTTCTCAAGTTGGTGAGATGATCAGACCTGGTATTCGACTTACCAGAATATCGTCGACATAGTCCTCCAAGATGGTATGCATTAAATCGTGGAAGATGCTAGACATTTCCCGTTGATAAGTTGCTCTTGCATTTTTTAGGCCAAAGGGCATGACTTTGTAACAGTAGGTTCCCCATTGTGTTATGAATGACGTCTTTGTTTGGTCTTCTTCTGCCATGAGGATTTAATTGTAACCCAAGAAGCAGACGTCGTTGAAGCAAGGCCTTTCAGCATACCATTGACGTAATCCTCGAAACGTGGCTCAAAATCAGAGGATATACACAAACCCATACCAAATGGGAACAATGCCCTTCGACATGGCACTCAATTACCAAACGGGCCTGATTCTTACTGACGAGGTCCGTACAAAATCCTCAGCTGCAGAATCACAAATAGTCTGTTCGAGGGTGAGAACTTCGATAAGATCCCTCAAAGATTCTCTTCTTCCCCTAAAGTCTTCACCAACAGACCTTCGAACAATGCATCGCTACGTCTGAGCACCCTAGTTGCACCATTGCATGAATCTCCTCGGCGTTCATGTGGTCCTATGGCTAGGAAGAAAACAAAAGTAAAAGCTGAAGGAAATTTTCTAAATGTTGTCCTTATCTCTTCTCTCGAAGTACAACATTTGGCGGGACAAGCTATGTTAACACATTTTTCAGCACCTTGGTCCCTAATGTGGAATAAAGAGGAAGCTAGTCAATAAAGCTTATAAAATAAGTGAAAACTTTGACATTCTCATAATTGCCCCAAAATTGGTTAAGATCTTCATCAGTACTCCAAAATTTAATTTTCCAAGTTTCATCACGATCAGACATGCTGAAGGTAATGAAAACAAAGAAACCATTTGAGAACAATTGGCTTCTAGCACCGTCAAATGGACCCCATAACTAGAATTATCTTTTTGGTGGTTCAAATCACTGTGGGACCATTGCCATTGGATCCGACATAGTCGAAAACTTTTATGGCAAGTTTTGGCTTAATCGGACACTCTAAGATAAAGTTATGAGTAAAATACTGAAAAGGGGTAAGCTGCACACTATTCCCGTGTGGCCACCCTGCACCAAAACACCATTAAAGGTGGTCGTTTTTACAGTTACAGGTAGTGACTTTCGGGGCTTATATCTCACTCGATCTGAGTCGGAACGTGCTCAAATTTGGTAAGCGTATTTGTCTCATCAAGACGAGCGAGTCGATATGTGGTAAGCCTTGAGACAATACCCGAGCAAAGAGAAAAACTAGAGAGAAGTTGCTAATCCGTGAAAAAAGTTGCAGAAAATTCAGTAGTAGCGCACCCCACTCTAACGACCAAATCATGACGCTCGCATACCCGATTGACATGAAACGAATTGCAATATGTGCGTACGGTCTGTGGCTATCTCTAGTCTGAATCGCTCATATGATGAACGGTTGGATTTCACACACGAATACGTCAAAGCAGCTATAAATTTTGGCCAAAAATTCAAGACGACGAAATCTTCGTTTGAACACGAAATCGAGCTGTGTTTGTTGAAAAGTGATCGTGACGACATTCTCACTATGATTCAGCGAAGAAATCACTAAGAAACATCAAGGAACGAGCACACAATCAATCCAAAGTTTTAAAATTCAAGCAAATTTCAAGTTTCACGATCATGACTGAAAAACATGATTAATGGCTCGAAGTTGGTATCAAATCGATCGCCATGCCGAGCCTCACAAGAAAAAATCATCTTTCTCTTAAACAGGCATCAGAACAACCTCGATTCAATCATGAAAGATCACCCAAGTTCTCGGGCAGTAGCATGGACTGTTTTGAAATTCCACACATTGTTAGGCAAGGGCAAAACAGTCATTTTCCACTCATTTTCAGAATTTCTTTTAATTCAATAAAATTGTAATTATCTTCAATTTTAGATAGTTTTTGGGTGTACACCCATGTTTTAGCCCAATTCTATATAAGCATGCAGAGCCAAATTGTAAAGGACCTTGGGTTCATTTCACACAAAAAATCAATAAAATTTCAATTTCGTCTTGAACTCATGGGTGCGTCTTGGAGAGAGAGAAGAGAGAGAAGAAAAGGGTATGTACCCTTTGATAAGGTAACTCTCTCTCTTCCCCTCTCTCTCCTCCCCTCTTTCTCTCTTCCTTTCTTTCTCTCTCCTCATCTTTATCTATCCTCCTCTCTTTCTCTCTCCTCATCTCTATCTCTCTTTCTCTCTCTTTTTCTCATCCCTATCTTTCTTTCTCTCTCTTTTACTCATCCCAATCTCTCTTTTTCTCTCTTCTTCTTCTCATTTTATCTCTCTTTCTCTCTCGTCTCATCATTATCTCTCTCTCTTCTTCTCATCTTTAACTCTCTCTCTTCTTTTCATCTCTATCTCTCTTTTTACTTCTCATCTAATATAGTGGGTGAAGCCTAGCACCGACTGCATCCTCTCTTTTCTCATCTTAACATAGTTGGTGAAACTCAGCACCAACTGCATCTTCTCCCCCCTTCTTTGTCTAACACAGTTAGTGAAACCTAGCGTCGAGTGCATCTTCTCTCTGTTCTCTGTCTGATACAATCGGTAAAGCCTAACACTGACTGCATCTTCTCTCTCTTCTCTATCTAATACAGTTGGTGAAGCCTAACGTCGAGTGCATTTTCTCTCTCCTTTGTCTAATACGGTCGACGAAGCCTAGTGTCAACTGCATCTTCTCTCTCTTCTCTGACTAGCACAACCGGTGATGCCTAGCGTCGACTGTGTCTTCTCTCTCCTCTTTTCTTAAACACAGCGAACGAAGCCTAGCACCGACTATGTCCTTTTTCTCTCTTCTCTTTCCAACTCAGTCGGCGATGCTCAACGTCGACTGTGTCTTCACTCTCCTCACTTCTTAAACATAGCCAACAAATACTAGCACCGACTGCATCTTCTCTCTCTTCTCTTTCCAAACCAGTCAGCGATGTCTAGCGCTGAGTGTGTCTTTCCTTCTCTTACTCTTCCAACACAGCCGGCGATGCCTAGCGCCGACTGTGTCTTTCACCCTCTTTTCTCCTTCCTTCTCTCTTCTCTCACACTCTTCTCCTTATTTCTTTCTCTTCCTCTCTTTCTTTCTCTTCTCTTTTTTATTCACTTACTTCTTACTCTCTCTTTATGATTTTCATTCTTTTTATTGTCCTTTCGTTTGATTAAGAAGGGTTAAGATTAGCCTCTTATGATAGTCTTGTCGTCTAGCTGTAATGTTGTTGTGCTAGAATTACTACGCCCGCTTTATCGCCACGACAGACTAACCATCGTTTCTAGCTAGTCAGTATCGGTATTGACATCTAGTAGTAATCCTGTTGAGTCAGACTGAGTTACCGAACCTGTTTTACTACCACGTCAGGCCAATTACCCACCAGCCTAATCACTGTGTTGATCTCCCCGCCTGGTCAAATTCTTCTTTACCCCCATCTTTCTTTTTTCGTTCTTTCCATCTTCTTTTGAATGTGCACGCCTGTTTACGTTCACCCAAAAGAACAGGTGGGTCTATTGACCCACCTATCTTATAACCTTTGTCATATATGTGTGATTGAAGAAAATAGGAGAATACAAGCCAAGGGAGGTGATTCCATACTAGTTTTATTACTGGGGAGATTTCTTCATGATCTAAGAAGGCGCCCACACGAGCTAGCCCGAGTAAGTCCTGAACCCACCTTAAATTCCTCTCTCATCGGTTGGTAATACCTGCCCTTGTTCTCGAATGAGGTTCCCAAGAGAGTGATCTCAAAAGTTTCGGGTCTCCCCTGAAACCCGAGATGCGTGCCGCCCAATAATCCAAATCCAGAGGGCGAGATCGAGGAACCTGACCAGTCAGGTCTCTCAAGATGAAATTGACGCCATGGTCACCCACAATCTATAAGGAAGGTAGATCTAAGGCATACAAGGCCCAACCCTCCTGTATTGATCAGCTCCCATTTCCCCCTAATTACTAAAAGGGGAAACTCCCTCTTTTCAATGGCACGAGTTCCCCTCATCAACACATCACCCATTTTTATTTGGCATGTCAAGAAACGGCAGCTGATGGGAGGCTTCTTCTCTGTCAGTTTGTCGAAACTGTCGACGGACTGGCATTCAAGTTGTATGTCCGTCTCCCCCCAAACTCGATCCAGACTTGTGAAGAAATGGAGCATTTTTTTTACAAGCGCTTCTATGAGGTTGAAGGAGAAGTTCAGGCTATCGAGCTCCTCACAATGACCTAGGAACCAGATCAACCCGTCGACCAATTCAATGCAAGGTGGAGAAATCTCGCTACACACTAAGCTAATTCCATGCCTGAAATTGATGCAGTTCAAACTTGCATACGCAACATACAACCAGAGATTTCGTTGCATGTTGAGGCTTCGAATCCAACTTCCATATCGGACTTGATCTCTAAATCAGTCCATATAAAGAGCCTCTTCAAGCACCATGGTGGGCCCCAGGCGCAGTCGTCGAATGAGGGAAACAACTGTAGCCCGGGCAATAATCGATCCAATGCTCGAGGCAATCAGCAAAGGGGGTGGTCAGTGCTGCCATCACTATATCAGATCCTAAGAAGGCTTCCCCTCAAAATTTAGACTTCTCCAAAGGGATGAAGCCAACAAATGCTCAAGCCACACCTCAGGCAGGGTAACAACAACCCCAGGCTTACAATAGAGTGCCTCCACTTCAGAACCTCTACGAGAAGGATTTCTGGGCAGAGTAGAGAACCAAAGTTTATAGCTTCAATAAGGAGTAGGTCCCATCCTTGCTCTGGATGCTGCTAAAACAACAGATGATCATCCTACCTGAAAAGATCCACACAAAACAAGTAATAGTTTTGGAAAGTTCTCATTTTTACAGCACAAAAGGCAGTGTGACATCCTCATGAAAGTTTGGCATAACTTTCAAACTATTGGGAATTTTATCATAATTCCAAAACAATTTCTGAAATAGACTCATTTATTTTTCATTTAGAAGTATTTTGATCTCATTTTGAAATTTTTTGGTCATTGAAAAGCTCCACATAAAAATACATAAAATCCTTGGAATTTCATTTCACAAATCTGACATGCTTCATAAAATGGTAAATAACTTTTAAACCAAAAGGGAAATTAGCAAGAGGAATTTGCTATAATAAAATAGACTCAATGATCTACTTTTCCACAAAATTTCATGATCTAAAGAGATATGTAGGATACTCAAACAGTTTCTCAAACCGGAGCCACAGTTCTGAAAAACAGAGTACATTCTAGCAAGATTTCAGTAACGTGCATCCACACCCATTTTCACACCCATATTCATTCTTGAATTTCATACTTTGATAAGCTAAGAAAACATGAGTCAATCTAAAGAATGAAAATATGGAAACCAGATCCACTTACTTTGCACCAAATGAAACTCTAAAGTTCTCCACATGTTTCACCTCAACTACTAAGCTCCACAAGATTGGGTTCAAACTCAAGGGCTTAAGGCAGGGAGAGGTCTTGTCATAGGCTCGCCGCCTACCCCCTGCCACACATGCCGGAGGACAATAGGGTACGGGACTGCAACGACATGTAGTGAATGCCACTCAGGTGAGAGTGCGCACAACACTTTGAAAAGCTGGAAATCAAATCCAATCACAAAATAAAAACCAAACAAACAAAACATGAAGAGCACAACCCACGAACATAGTGGGCATATCAAGTCCCAAAATTTCATAAGGTAGATCCAAAATATTAGAAGAGAGTTCAAGGCACCAAAGGGCCAACAATAATACATAGTTCTAAAACAAGTGGACTATATGGCTAAAATGTCATCTATCACATACAATTGAAAAGAGGCTTCCACAAGAAGTACGGGCTCCAACCGCGGGCCGCGATCACCAAACCACCCATCCACAACTCGCGGCTATCACTCTACAAAGATGAAAGTTAAAAGGGTGAGCTGTAAAGCCCAGTAAGTAGATCGCGGTGCCATGCTTTCCTGCCTATGAATATCATTTCACAACTATGCTCAAGGTGCTATGCAATTCTTATAAAACATAAGTCGTGTATCATAATCATATCTATCACTGTGTCGTTCATGATTCATAGTGAAGTAACAACAAATCAGATCAATCATATATGATAGGAAGTAGAGGTCGATCAAATCATTCAACCATACAAATCTTAGCAAATCAACATATGAAGGTAATAATCAACAATTACCAACTAACTCACTCCCTAATTCACCTACTCCCGAAGTAGAAGCCCTATCTATTAGGTGAAGCCAATCCCATTGCTTAGGATTTCTACCATCACTTGGGAGGAAAAACAATGACAAATGGGGGAATTCATTTCATAATGTTTTCACACAAACACACACACACATTCCCCAGCACACTTTGAGGCTTTTGATGGGTGATGGCCTTGCAAGACACTACCCCTTACGTCACCTCCGTTACAAGTGTTACACCTTCTGGGTGTCAATCATTATGAATAGGGGAGTGACCACCCAATCATCATATACCTCGACTCCTGTCCTATCATTGGGCGAGCCGAAGAAGCCACAAGTCAGGAAATGCAATACACTCAAAGCATGTCGATCAATCACATATAATAGTATGGTCAGGCAATATGCTCAAAGCATGTCAATCAATCACATATCACAATATGGTCAAGCAATACGCTCAAAGCATGTCAATAAATCACATATCATAGTATGGTCATACAATACGCTCAAAGCATGTCACAGTATGGTCATGTAACACGTTCAAAACAAGCCAATAAGTCACATAACACAGTATGGTCATGCAATATGCTCAAAGCATGTCAATCAATCACATATCACATTATGGTCATGCAATACGCTCAAAGCATAACAATCAATTACATATCACATTATGGTCATGCAATACGCTCAAAGCATGTCAATCAATCTCATATCACATTATGGTCATGCAATAAGCTCCAAGCATGCCAATAAATGACACATCACATATCACATATCACATATCACATAGCTGACCACACAAGTCTTTTCACATATCACATATCACATGTCACATAACATGTCTCAAAATCATGTACACATGTCACAATAGAACATGTATCATAACATGTACACATATCATAACAGAGCATGTCTCACTACATGCATTCATAACATTACCGAGCATGTCTTACTACATGAGTTCATATCATAATAGAGTATATCTCATTATCATGCATTCATGCATTCATATCATAACTGAGCATGTCTTACTACATGCATTCATAGCATAACAAAGCATATCTCATTGTCATGCATTCAAATAACAACGAAGCATGTCTTACTACATGCATTCATATCATAGCTGAGCATGTCTTACTACATGCATTCATAACATAACAAAGCATATCTCATTATCGTGCATTCATATCACAACAAATAATGTCTTACTACATGCATTCATATCATAGCTGAGCATGTCTTACTACATGAATTCATATCATAACAGAGCATACTTTCATTTCATAACAGAATATGCCTTACTGTCATGCATTCCTTTCATAACGGAGCATGCATTAGTTCTGTAACAAAATATGCCTCATTATCATGCCTTCATTTCATAACAGATCATGCTTTCATGCACACATATCATAACAAAGACAGGTTCAATATGTCCAAAGCATACTACATATCATCAGGCTCATAGCTCAAAAGACATCTTTTGATTATTTTTCTGATTTTTCACAGTGAACCCGGTCCACTTATAAAGGTATAAAATGAGATTAAAGTATAATTTCTACCTGACACTACTTTTGTAACAATCTAGGCTCATGAAAACAAAAATTTCATGAAGAGGGTATCCCCAATATTTGGGTTGAAGTTTGCCAAACTATTTTATGTTCTTGAACAAAATTCTTGTTTTCACAACAAAAAATCAAGGATGACATACTCAGAGTAAAATGGGCATAACTTTCAAACCCTAGGGAAGTTTATCATGATTCCAAAACCATTTTCATAATAAACTCATCTAGGTATCATTTAAAAGTGGTTTGACTTCATTCTGGTATGCTTTGATTATTAAAAAGTACTATATAAAAACACATTAAATCCCTAGAATTTCATTTCACAAATCTGGCAAGCTTTAGAAAATGGTAAATAAATTTTAAACCAAAAACTATATTAATAAGAAGTCTTTTCCATGATAAAATAGACTCAATGAGCTACGTTTTCTCAAAATTTCGTGAACTAAGGAGATATATAGGATACTCAAACAGTTTCTCAAACCGAAGCTACAATTCTGGAAAACAGAGTACACTCTAGCAAGATTTCCGTAACATGCATCCACACTCATTTTCACACCCATGCACATACTTAAATCTCATAATTTGACAAGATAAGCAAACATGCATCAATTTAAAGCATGAAAATATGGAAACCAGATCCACTTATAGCACTAAATGAAACTCCAAAGTGCTCCACATAGATTTCACTCCAAATGCCAAGCTCCAAAGGATGGGTTCAAAGTCAAAGGCCTAATACTGGGAATGGTCTCAAAGCTCAAAGTCTTAAGGAAAAAAGGGGGAGAACATGGGTGAGAGAGAGCAGGGAGTAGAGAGAGAGAGAAAACCCAATGGATGGGTGTGAAGGGGGTATAAGGAAGCTTAGGTGGTCGCAACATGCAATTTCTACATGGTATTCAAGAGGGCATGCATGAGGAGAGAGCGTTGCGCATGAGAGACATCACCATGGAACGGAAGCATGCAATTGACAAGTAGCTTGCAAGAGGAGAGAGAGAGAGCAAGCATAAGAGACATCATCATGAGATGGAAGCATGAAATTGAATAGTGGCATGCAAGAGGAGAGAGAGAGAGCAAGAATGGGAGACATCATCTTTGGTGGCTAAGCACATGGCACACATGCATAGAGAGGGAGAGAACAAGAGAGAGAAGGAGCTCCTTAGACTACCATACACCACCCATGCTGTCATGACCCCACCCTTTGTCCCCCTGCCGTTCTCACTATAGGGCGATAGAGTGCGGTGTTAAAAGACATTTTTCATCATCATGGGTCCCCCGGGTCAATAAAGCCTAACAAACAATGGAAATTCCAACAGTCTCAAAAAAGCTCCAAAACTGGCTAAGATCTTCATAAGGACTCTCAAAACTCTCCTACTAAGTTTTGTCACATTCTGACATGTTTAACGGAACGCATACTGAGAAACAGTTTCGACAGAATCAGCCTTTAGCACCCTAAAGTGGACCCTCTAACTCGAGGTATATTTTTGGTATCTAAATTTGTTGTGGGACCACCTCCATTGGATTCGAAACATTTGAAAACCCCCAAAGGTCAAATTTCAGCTTGAACGAACTTCCCAAGAAGAAGTTATTGGCGAAAGAGCGATACAGGCGGAACCGTACACTATTCCCATGTAGCCACCCTGCAACTCAACTCCATTAAAGGAACAATCACAAACAGTAACTTGGGATGATGATATCTCCTTCATCTGAGATCGGATTGGGCTCAAACTTGATGGAATGTGTTCATCTCATCATGACGAGCATTTTGATATGTGGCATGCCCCGCAACGACGCTCGAGCTACTATGTGGCACTCCCTTAGAGGCCATGCACAGCAGTGGCAATGTTGTGCATGCCCGTCTGCATATGTTTCCTCAACGTCTCAGTGAAGAGCACAGATGGTGAAACTTATTGCCGCCCACAGGGGTCTCCCCCTGTTGCATGCTTATCACAGACAGCGATGCCTATTGCCGCCTGCGAGAGGTCGCGGTAACACCTATCACTGTCCGCGAGCTTCCTTCGCGAGCTCGGTGCCTATCGCCATCCGTGAGCTTCCTTCATGCCCTCGATTCCTATCACCGTTCTCGAGCTTCCTTCGCACACTCGGTGGCCATCACCGTCTGCAACCCTTCTTCAGGCGCTTAGGACCTATCGCCGTGCGCAGGTTCTTCTTGCGTCCCACGCCTATCGCTGTGTGCCTAGGCAAGAACTGTCGCCGTGTGCCTCTCGAAAGGCTATAGTCGTGGGCTTCACAAGAGGCTATCGCTTTCTGTGCAGTGTCATGACCCCGTTCGCTGACCCCTGCCAGAGGACGACAGAGTGAGGGATCACGATCGGAGGTCGTGAATGTCACTCAGGTGGGAGTGGCTCAACGCATAAAAACACAGAATCATGAGCAAACCACGAAAGAAAACTAGAATAAATCCATTCATCAAACAAGAATCAAACGAAAGGTATAGCCATTTCATTCATTCAATATCAAAAGTCTTTACAATTTCTTAAAGGAATTACTGGCCCAAAATACACAAAATGAAGTATACATCATGCTCCTGAAATCACCAAAACATACTGTGAAAGTCTTCAGAAGACGGCTTCTCAAACTTCTTAATTTCCAGCTTCAAGTCCTCAAATTGCCACCCACATTGGTACAGCTGCCACCGCCCTTCACTCTACAGTTATGAGATTAAAATGGAATGAGCTAAAGGCCCAGTAAGCAGATCACTACCCTTGCATTCCTGACTAACAGTATATATATAGATGATAACATGGCCATAGTTCATTAGAAATGGCATTTGTCTTACAGAGTGTAGTCACATATCAAAATACACATGAATGCTATATAACGAGGGTAAGAATCAGTTAACGGATCATTACTTGTCCTCAAGATGACATTTACTAGTTACCATTAGAAAGTCTTACAGAATACAGAATTCAGTTAAGCAGAACAAATTAATTACTCTCGAAGTAGAAGCTACATCCATCAGGCTAAACCAATCTTATAACTTGGGACTTCTACCCTTAATAACAAGTGGGTGCCCCACTTCGTAATATCCTCACTCATGCACACATCCCCAGCACGCTTTGAGGTTTTCGATGGGCTGAGGCCATGCAAGACACGACCTTCACTTGTGCCTTAGGCGAGAGGGTGTTACACTACCATTGGACGACCCAATGAGTAGTGCCCATGACAATTCAAGGTGCACGACCCTCTCAGTTATTTACAGTTACATCTTGACTCCACTCCTATCATGGGAGTCAAGGTACAGAATACCTGACTACAAGTAGAGGACCCATTGCATAGCGGTCACAGAAACAGCATATCCACTACCAATGGAGGACCCATTGCGTAGTGGCCGGAAATCACATTTAACAAAATTCATGTAACAGAATCAGAATATCCACTACAAAAGGAGGACCCATTACGTAGTTGCCAAAAATCATAGAATATCAGTATCAGAATATCCACTACCAATGGAGGACCCATTACGTAGTGGCCAGAAGTCACAAAATATCAGTTTTCATATAACAAGATCTGAATATTACTACCAATGGAGGACCCATTGCGTAGCGGTCAACAGTTTCCACTACCAATGGAGGACCCATTGTGTAGTAGCTAGAAATCCATCTTCACTTAGCAGATCAGGCAGTATCAGTATCACATTTTTGACAATATCAGATCGATATTATATCAGTATCAACATTACATGATCACATTATCAGAGTCACAGAATCTTAGTGTCATTGTCACATTTCCTGCAATTTCAAGTAGAGACATCTGGTCAAAACGTGGTCATAACTCCCAATTCCTTTGGAAGTTAAAGACGATTCCAAAACTAATTTTGCATTAGACACTCCTACCTTTCAAATGGGAGTGGTTTGAAAACAAATGGGCCCCATTTGATCTCTTAAAGGTTCCAAGACGTGAGGGTTAACTAGCTGCACCGTGCTATGTACAGTGGACAGTGAGGTACCCTACTTCATATCACTATAACTTTCAAACCGTGAGGTAACTTATGACGGTTTCAAAATCGAAGTTTAATCCAAGACGTATGTCTTTCTAAAAAGGTAAATTTTAAAGAATTTTGATTCCATTTGGTGGTTCCATTTTTGTGCCAAGCAGGGTGATCTTTCTTAATTTTATCAATATTGCCCACAGTGACATACCTTCATATGTTGGAGAATAACTTTCAATCTAAAAAGAATTTAAAAAATTTTCTAAATGAAAATTTTATTCCATTCAAATATCTTCCAAATGGATGTAGTTTAGCCAAAAATGGACTTCGAATGGTTAGTTAAAATTAGTGCCCACAGCAGCATTAGTGGAAAATCGAAGAAAACAGTCAACAATGATATACTCTCTCATTTTGAAACATAACTTCATTTTCATAAATAATTTCAATAGTAGGAAAAAATGAACATTTTACTAGACTCATACATATTTACAATTGCAAAAATTTTAGGTCACCCCATTTTACATTTCAAAAGCCTCATTCAAGAACACACATAATTCTAGAATTTCACATTGACATATAACGTGTCTCAAGAACATATTCCATAACCTTCATTTCATGGTGAGAAACAGGATAAAAACCATTCTCTCACAAATCACACACGTAACATGCATTTCTTACATAATCTAAGAATCATTCACTCATTTTCAACATCACGTACACTTCTATTACTCATTTCACATGTATAAATTTCCCATGTATCCTTATGACTACAATGCAATGGTCGTAGATCTACTTACTTGAATAACAATGGGGCCTTCTCCAATCCTCTGTTCACTTTCACCCGACCAATAATGGCTACCCTCCAATAGTCACTTCTTCAAACCTTGGGTCTTAAAGAGGGGAGAAATGAGGGAAGAGTGAGTGGCATGGGTGAGAGGAGAGGTTTAAGTACTCTTATGTTTGGGGTGGTGGTTCAAGTGTCATCAAAAGACTTACAATCTGGACAAGTGGCACTCACATCAGCATGCATCTAACAAGTGGCATTCATAATCCATGCATATCAGTAACGAAGCCAGCGATGGTCTCCTTCTCCTACATAGTCGGTGCTGGCCTCTACACACGCCACAACTGGCACTGGTCTCTGTACACAAGACAGCCGGCGCTGACACTTCTTCTCTTCACAGCCAGCGCTGACACTTCTTCTCTTCACAGCCGGTGTTGACACTACTTCTCTTCACAACCGGTGCTGCTCACAACTCAGTCAGCATTGGCACTTCTTATCTCTATCCCGCCATGCATTCTAACTGGCTGAGAAAACTTTGGGTCATCACACGCAGGGGTGTGCTGCCCTTTTGTGTAGCCCCAAAGGTCATGCCTAACGCCGCTCGTAGTTCACTACTCACCCCCTAGCCATGAACGGTAGTGTTTAGTGTCGTCCAAGGGCCATGACACTCTCCATGGTTATGGGTGGTGACGCCTAGCGCCATTGGGATCCCATCTCTTCACCGTCTCGTGCATTTTCTTCATTCTCTTCTCACTTGAATGAGGGTGGACTCAATATAGTGTTGCCATAACGGTCTGACTGTCAAGCAATATTGTCGTCGTGCTGGTCCCAAGTACCATGCCCGTCTTACTATCACACCAGATTGGGATAGTCATGTCGACCTTGGTTTTGAGTAGTACTGTCATCGCAACGATCCAAAGTACTGTGTCTGTCTCGCTACCACTCCGAGTTGGTCATTGCACTGGTCCTGCTATCATGCTAGCCTCGTCCCCTTGTCGAGTACCCTCTTCTTTTCTCCTCTTATTCAAACCTTCCACTACATCACCCTAACTTCTCACATTCTTAGCCATACAAATGTGTGTTTCCCTCGAATATGGGTGGGTCCTTCGGCCCACTTATCTTGCAAATTAACCATAGAAGTGTTGTGCATAAAACAAGGATTTTGCAGTTCAAGGGAGGCGATTCCAAACCAGCTGAAGCAGCTAGAGGGCTTTCTGTCATGATCTAAGAGGGCGCCCGCATGAGTCAGCCCGAGTAAGTCACGGATCCAGGTGAGGTTGGTCCCTACCTCACATACAAAATTCCTCTCTCACTAGTTGGATACATGCCTTTGTTCTTAAACAAAGATCCCGAGAGAGTGATCTTAGGTCCCGGGTCTTCCGAACCCGAGACATGTATCACCCGATCACCTAGATCCAAGGAGACGAGATCAAGGCACCTAACCAGCTTAGCGACTCCACGGGGGACTTATTACCCCTTCGTTGGTTCGGTCTTTTTTTATCAGTATCACCTTTTACTTTCTGTACTACTTTCTATGGCATCAGGGTTATTCAACCCGTTCATCTGAGTCGGGGATTTTCTCATCTCTGCACTTGTGACTGTCCGAGGGAAGCGAACTGCTTAAGCTTCGTTCCCTACACTCCTTTTGAGCTAGGACTCACAGTCCATCTCAAGTTATTTCCTAGGTTGGTGCGAGAACGGACTTAAAGGTCCTTGACTCCCCGCTTCCTCGCCCTAGTGGACCATCCACCAAGGCCCCTTGCATTGATAACACATCTGCTACTGCACACAGCACACACTATGCTACTGGCAATTCCCTTGCCGGTCATGTTGCTGGGATTCGTCGAAAGGCTACTTTAACCACGTTCGCGAAAGGCAAGTAGGTTGTCGTCGCCCCAGAGGTTCACCGTAAGGCAACCCCCCATACTCCTTCACCACTCCGAACGTCTATACCAAGAGGCTTGGCACACCGAGGCAAAGACCCTACGGCTTCCACATCTTGCACACACCTAAAATATCATGGTCCAACCACTCAAGCCACACCTTGAGGCAACCTTCGTTCTACCTTGAACTAGCGTTCAAGGCTAGGCCTTCTAGTGACAAACCCTACGCGCATCATGCATCCCACAACTTGGGGCAGCGCCAGTTGTGTGTCAGCTCGAGCACATGAGGGTCGACCACTTTGTCCTCCCTCTCACCACACACAGCTTCACCCTATGAGAGATAGGTTACTACCCGCTCCCTGACAGACACAAGTTCATGAGTCAAGACCTCCTAAGGTCGAACCAGTTGAGTAAGCCCGGTTTGACCCCCAAGGCACCCGGACGGCTAACCCTAAAGGTGCACATGCACCAGCTTTGCAAGTTCCTCCCCAATCAAAGATCAAGTGGAGTCATGCACCATCTCCTTCTTCTATCACTCCTCTCTCACCAGGCAAGCACCTTGAGACCTGGTGCTCAAAGGTTTTTCCTGAGAGTCCCATCTTGAGTCAGCCGCCTCAAGTCAAACATGCACCAAGGTCCCACAAGGGAATCCGAGGCAATGGCCTGATGTCATACAGGAGCCTGCAGCCTCCAAGAAAGTGACCCAGGTTGCCCTCTGTCCTTGGACCCCATACTTTGCTCCAGCTAATCAACACAGCCCTCGCTTGCTCAAGAAATATGGGGCAGTCTAAGCCTTAGGCTTGGTTCCGGGGTGAGGTCTATAGCCGCCTCAGGATCAAGCTGAAGAAAGGTTTGCAAATTTTGACTAAAGAAGTCCCCAAGGCAGTTGAGGTTGCCACCTTTGGTGATATCCTGCCTCATAATCCCTTCTTCCCTCTGCGAATCCCTGAGCCTGAGCGAGTCCAAGAATACTGCTTGGTGATCACTGTAAGAAGCCACGATCCCAAGACCTTCAAGAACCGGTCCTCACACGGCTGGCGTATAAGGCTTGAGTCCAATCGGGGCATGCTGAGCCCCTGCAGACAGACTTTCCACTCACGATTCGTAAACCCCGGTCGTCCACTACTCCACCTAAACCTGCCCTTCAAGAAGAAAAGGTTAATGTCATGGTGATCAACGAGAAGGATGACACCCAAGAAAAGCGGATGAACAGGTTTGAGGTAATGATGCAGTCCATCCTCGAAAAGATGGAACAACTAGAAGCCTCTAGGTCCCCTTCTTCTCACTATGAGACCGATTCTCCGTCTGGTGAAGGCACAGTTCCCAGGCAAACACCCACCGGTTTCCTTAGTCAGCTCTGCTTCCCGAGGGGTTTCCCAAACCGACATAGATTCCATGGTGGCCATAGCCTCAAGAACAAGGTCCCAGGGATGCAAGAGGCATCGCTTTACCAAAAGTTATACCCCTTGTACATTGAACAAGTGTTGTTTGCCTCGAACTATCAAAAAAGGAAGCTCCCCCTATTCAACGATACTACGGCCTTGCACCAGCATACTACTCACTTTCAAGAAGCTTGTCGAGAGATGTCAACTGACAGGTGACTCCTCCTCTGTCAGTTCGTCGAGACTCTCAAAGGGCCAGCCTTCCAGTGGTATGCTCGACTATCTCCAAACTCGGTGCACACCTGGCAGGAAATGGAGCAGTTGTTTTACCAATTCTTCTATGAAGTCCAGAGGAACGTGGAGACCATCGAGCTTCTCACTCTGACTCAAGACCTTGGGGAGCCAGTTGTCAAGTTCATAGCCCTGTGTAGAGAGTTGGCAACCTTTCATGCCACTCCCATGACTGAAAAAGTAGTTGTCTAGACCTACATACATAATACGCTTCTCGAGATCGCTCTGCATGTCGAGGCCTCCAATCCACCCTCCATGTCAGAGCTCATCTCTAAAGCAGTTCGTATTGAAGGTTTGTCCAAGCACCATGGCAGATCTCATCAGCAACCCTCTGGCTCGAACTCCCACTCCAACAATTGGGGCAACCAGTAGAAAGCGGTGATCAGTGCGACTGTCACCTTGACTGTTACTAAGAACACCGCCCCTCAGACCAGGACCTCTCCAAGGCACAAATTTCCCAGGGTGGGGGCAAGAAACAGTCTTACAACAAGGTCTCGCCTCCCAAAAATATTAAGCAACTCAACTTCTGGATCCAGCACCAGAATAAGGTGTACCTCTTTGATAAGGAGTGGGCTCCTGCACTACTTCAACTGCTACTAGAGCAAAACATGATCCAGCTACTGGAAGTCAATGACACTATTAAACTGTTATAAGCTCAATGACACTATTAAATCCCTCATTAACAAGGGTCAGATAAAGCTTGAAGAGTTAAAGAAAGCGTTCGGGGCAATTAAGGCTTCTCACATAGTGACAATATAAGAAGATGATGGGCACTCGCCATCCCCCATGCATTATTTTCCATAATACTCGAAGAGGGACACATTACACCAAAATCGACAAGGCAGCCCAAGTTCCTGCCTCTTGGAACTGAGAACCTCTAGTGCTCGTATCACCTGATACGAGGCCATGACGTGAGCGAATGCACTAGCTTCCACAAACTCTTGGCAAAGAAAATGCAGCTGTGCCAGGAAGCTCATGGTAACCCAAAAGGACGCCCTCAAGTCCCTCTTCCACCAGTGCAATAAGAATTCCCGACGCAAGCCCCGGGAAGCGCTGAGCTAGACCTTCTACAAACCCTCTTCGAGGTAATGCTTCAATAGGTTCTCATCACTCCCAAGCCCGTCTGGCAGCCTAAACGCCTTGCCAAGGGTACGAAAAACCTTTGGTGCCCATATCACCAAGTATGGTGTCACGAGCTGAAGGAATGCTCTGGGTTTGAAGCTATGGTCACTCAAAAAGTATAGGAAGGCTACATCGTTTTCACCGTTCTCCCTGAGTACTTCCAATACATCACTCCCATCCAATAGGAAATCCCACTACGAGTCCCTTATGAGCATACACTAGATCCTTCAGAGCCCTCGACTTCTCAGCCTTAGAAAGTCTACCATGAGCGAAGTAGACTCAAATCCCTAAAGCGTGAGGTAGTCCACCAACCTAGGGCTACTCTTAAACCCGATAGGGCGGTCCAAACACCTCCTCAAGGATCCAGAAGGAGACGACAATCGCTCAAGTCAGCCCGCTGAAGGAATCGTGTCCCTCAGCAACCAGTCAAGGAAGTGTTTCTCAGGCCCCTTTTGCCATTTCCAACCTTACAGGACTTCATCCTAGGCGCAACTTGCCTTATCCTGTCGTCCAATCATATGGACATCCCTCAGTCATCAACAACTCGGGAGTTGTCCAATGCAGGTGACGATGTTAAAAGAACCCTCCAATGGTCAGAGCCGGGGCAAGACCTAAAATACCCCCTACACGCATCCAATTCCGGTGACGATGTAAAAAGCTGCTTGAAACATTCTAACTCTTCTTCTACTACCTCCTCTTCTAGTTCTTCCATAGGTACAGCTCAGCAGAGCTCAGACTTTGACGCTCTAAACATAAAGCTCGGATTCACCAGCCTTAGCAGGTCGCAGTGGAAGCGCCTAAGAAAGATGCCAGCCCAAGCGGCTGGATTCTTGACAATCGTCGATGCCTTGTCAACACCAAAAGAGAGCCACCTTCAAGCTCCTCTTCCAAAGAGGCCTCCTACATGGTGGAGATCTTGGAAGTACCATCCAGCACGGGGCAAATGAAACTGAGATTGGCGAAGAAGCTACAGCCCACACCTCATAAGCTTAAGGTCCTCAAGTTTCCTTATCTTTCACTTTTCCCCAATCGTCAACCTCAAACATCTACATCCCTAATACAAATACATATTGCCTCCACATCAACCCAAACCGCACCGGCTGAACAACAAAGTCAGCCAGTGTCACACACCAAACTCAACCAAAGCCTGTTCCTAAACGTACCCTACCACCTACACCTATGAGACTAGATCAAGAACATAGAAGACTAATGAGGAACAGTAAGCCGACTCAAAGGAAATTCATCTATTTTATTTCAATAGAAAAAGGTGCACGCCACCCATTATTAGGGAGGTTACAAAGCTCTTGCATCTGAGGATAAGAGGATGATTACAAGCCAAAACCCACAGCACAAAACTCCTGAATCTGAGGATAAGAGGACAGTTACATACCAAAAAGAAATGCCCTCATCATGAAGAAGAAGCAAAACCACTTAGAAGTCAGCTTAAATTCATCTGCCGGGGTGTTCTCAAGAAGGATGTTACAGGCCAAAAGAAGAAGCCAACCATTTTCGAGTCAACTTCAATCCATCTGACATACAAAGCAGACTTCTCTGGCAAGGAGCTAGCCCATGATGGATTCCCTTCCTCCAAAACAACATGGACTTCACTGTTGTGCTAGAGGACTTGGCTTCCAACAGACCACAGTAACCAGGCCTTCTCATTTGCCATCACTCTTGGCCCCCACAAGGCATCACCATCCATGGTCATCACCGCACGCAACTCAATACCGTGTGTGATCATTGCTGTGTGTGACTCAACGCCGCAGGTGACCACTATAGTGCGTAGCTCAATGTCGCGTGCTACCATTACCATGGGTAGGCCAACACAACGCGAGACCATTGCCGCAAGTGGCATGCTCTTGAGCGTGGCTATCGCATGTGTAGTCTAGAGACGCGCGAAGGCAGCGCTGCATGCGACTTAATGAAGCGCATGTCCTCGTTGTGCCTCAGTTCCTACCGTCCCCAATTCCCAGGGGGCATATTCCAACGCGAATTCCATCGGACCCTGTTCTTTCCCCTTTTCAATAGCTGGGAAAATCGAAGAGACCACCGAAATTCCCATGGAAGCTTCCCTATGACCCTGTCGGTTTACCTTCTCCCTGTTTTCACACTTCAGCAGTTCGCCACGAACTCACCGAAATTCCACTGAGTTTTCGGTGAACCCAATGCTACTCCTCCTACTTCTTTTAATAACCAGAAGATCGTCAGACCCCCCTGACTTCTTTGCAACCTCCCTTCAGCGTTGATACTATCGAAAAAGCATTAGAACTTGGGCAGAGCACCATTGCAAATCCAGCCAAGGCTCTGAGAAGCCCCGTTCCCTGCTCAGAAGAACCTCAGCACTCTCCAAAAACACTCGCAAGCACATTGCGGCTCCCAACCTTCTGAAGCTCACCAGAAAGCCCCTGAAAGCCTGGGTAGTATAGATTTTGGCTAGAAAACTCTAGTTGAGAAACCATTGATGAAAGCTCCAGCTTTCCCTCTCTCTCTAAAACCTCTCTTCAACTATTTTACCCTTCGGTAAAATAGTAAAATGGGGTTTTCCCCCTTTTATACTCAGCCGTGCCACAAATTGCTCTTAACAAATCTGAAATGACACTCCAGCCCCAAGCTTTTGACGGCAATAAGATCAGGTCGGGTTCGAGACCCGAAAGAAGCTATCGTCGCGTGCCTCATCAAGGGGCTATCGCCGCATGCTTCGTCAAGGGGCTATCACCGCGCGCTTCGTCAAGGGGCTATCGCCGCACGCTTCTTCCAAGGCTATCTCCACGTGCCTTCATCAAGAGCTAACGATAAGCGCATTCGTCAAGGGCCATTGCCACGCACTTTGTCAACGGTTATGACCACATGCTTCATCAAGGGTTATTGTCGCGTGCTTCTTCTAGGATTTACGTCGTGCACCTCATCAAGTGACTAATGTCAAGCGCCCTTCATGAAGGGTCTAACGCCGTTAGCACCATCTAGAACTTAACGTCGTGTGCATGCCACGACGCTCCCATCTGGACCTTCGTCCCGCATCCTCAGGAAGTTCATTCCTTGCACCGTAACTGCACTCCTTTGAGAATCGAGTCCCCAATTACGACTCTATTTCCCCTGGAGTCACATTCTCCCCACACTGTGGTCCATGCTACATGACCTTACACTGTACATGCTTGGTCTTATCCACATGACCCTAAACTGCACAGCCACAGTCTAGTTGCACGACCTTAAAATTGCATGGTCCAAACTTTATGACCCTAAATTGTAGCAGAGGTCTAGTTGCACGACCTTAAACTGCATGGTCCTAGCCTCATGACTTTAAACTGCATAGCCCTGGTCCGAGCTATAAGACCTTAAAACTGTAACGCACATCCCTGTAGTAAAACAATAAACAACGTAACAAATAGTTCACATGCATGACTTTAAACTTCAAAATGGATGCAACCCTTCGCCAAGTGCATTCCAACAACATCCCCAGTGGAGTTAGGTGTATGCAAAGAAAATGGGAGTCATGCTTATCCCTTCAATCCCTAGTGGGTCTGTTTCACACCAACACCCCAGTAGGAGTCGCATCCTATTGCGACCCACAACCCCTAAGGAGTTAGGGGCATTCTTATCCTTTCAACCCCCAGTGTGGTTGCATCTGTACTCTGGCCTATGATTCTCAATAGAGTTACATCATACCACTACTCATCATCCCCAGGGAGTCACACTTAACCTCTTAATCCCCTTGAAGTCTGCTTCTGCTTGCCACCATCTTCATCTAAATGTCTCTGCATGTGTATACCCTCAACTATCTTTATCCCTAGAGAGTCAGATTGCTATCCATAGACCCATTCCCCATGCAGCTTCACCTACAAGGCGACCCACATAATGATCTGTGCTGCATGACCTTAAACTGCACAGCCATGGTCCGTGCTGCATGACCTTAAAATGCACAGCCATGGTCCGTGCTGCATGACCTTAAATGGCACAGCCATGATCCGTGTTGCATGACCGTCAAACGCACAGCCATGGTCTGTGCTGCATGACCTTAAACTGCACAACCATGGTCCGTGCTACATGACCTTAAACTGCACAGCCATGGTTCGTGCTGCATGACCTTAAACTGCACAACCATGGTCCACGCTACATGACCTTAAACTGCACATCCATGGTTCGTGATGCATGACCT